>JAAAYG020017444.1:0-20071 GCA_009936455.2 Tomocerus minor
ACGTCACAGGAAAGTTAATGTCACTTCAAACTACTTAACTTTTGGTGCTATGCAATTTTCGCTCTACTTTTGAAATAGTATTTACACAATGACTTTTGATTTTCTGCTTCCGTGAACTTTGTTTTTAATACATCTATAATGAGCCGTTCTTTTCAATTTATCATTGTCCAATTACTGTCTGGGAAGTCATATCTACTTTCTCTGATCTTCCTTCATTAATGTAAAGCAACCGCAAAGCTTTTACAAAGTGTGCATTATGCGTTCACTATCCCTCCTTGTCTTCAATAGCCATATCATTGGGATATACGATATACAATATGGATAATAGGCGCCAAGAACTGTACTTTCTGCAAAACGAATAGTTACATAGGTACATAAACAATATAGTAATATAGGTACACCTGTGATTGGAGATCCCTTGATGGTATCTCTAGGGGGTAGGGGAATACCTGCTTAATTAATAATGCATTTGTATGAGTGGATATCTATGTTTGCCCCTGTGCCAAACAAGATCATCGGCTCATCCCTAATTCTATTCAAAAAGCATACCTATATCCGCTTTTAAGATATTTATGGTTCACTGAAAATTGCGATTCTAACTAAATTGAATTAACAGCAAATTGTATATAAATACTAAGAACGCTTACAGTTGCTTATGAAATTATAATGGCAATCGGTACTTACTATTTATCATAGCTATCTGAATCTGCTAAAGTCATTTTGCGAGAAGCCATTCATTGGTAGCGTATTCACTATGATTATTTACTAGAATTCCTATTAGGGTTAATTCCAAGAATTAAGGGTGAAAGAAAAGTATCTTATATGGCTTTGTTTTAATAAATAGCTAGAAAAGCCGTTAACACTATCGAAATTGCAGACATGAAAGTTAGAGAACTTCCTTAAATAATTAAAGGCAGATACGAAACTTTATTAGCTCTTCCTCGAAAATCTACTCAGAAATTCTGTTAGCTAGATTTACAAACACACTCAGTTATTAATTAATGATCATGTGTATATGCACACAACAAAACAACCGAAGCTATTATAGTATGCATATAATAGTTTCTCTTCAGTGCTTCCTTTCCTGTACTTTGTAAAAACAAAAATAACTTCTGAAATGAAAGTGGAAAACAATCCTTACCGCAAGTACATCAAAAGTATGTTTTATGTGTAGCAAAACAATAACAGTTTTGATGTATCCGAAAATATTGAAAACACAGGACTCTGTATTTTCAGGTTGAGATATTTTAATGCTCATGAGTACATTTTGTTTTTGCAGAAACAGTGGTTCCACGCAACTCTTTATGGAATACAGAGTTTTAAAGCGCTTTTAAGATTAAGGAGAGCAATTTAGTTGTCAGATTCTTCTGATGAGTATTTTGATAAATTGCGAGATAAGATAGAACGCACAGAGTACACAAAGAGTAGTGTGTCTGAACGCAACAAATCTCTGTAGGGCTAAAGTTTTCGCATGAACATTCTTGGGAAGATTAGCGTTTGGTTTTAAAAGCTTTTGAAAACTAACTGTTTGCTAAGGAGTGTAAATGCTCGAAGCTGTAATCACCACGACCTAATCATTCTCTAATTATATACTAGTTGGAAAGCTAAATTTAATTACTTTGATAATTGCTTCTCAGTCCTCTCATTGCTCACTTATAATTCATAATATCCAAAAACTAGTATATAATTCAGCTGATTGTTCACGTTGCTTTACACTGGAGTTAAATTGGTTTAAGTATCCATACCATAATAACAAGTGTTGCTGATTACAATTTTGGATTAATTAGTGTTGTGCACTATTACCTGTAGTATACACATACTCATTTATTCTAGATAGTGCCTTTAAGCAAATATCATCAAAGGATAAAATAACGGGAGCCCATGTTATAAGGGAATGTACATAGAACCTGAAATGGACACTTCTGACCGCAAATATAATTTCCGAAACAATGGTTTTCAATTTAAGGGAAATTCGGGGGAAATGGCTCACTTGCATTAATAATGTCTAACTTTTCCAAGAGATGCAATTAATTTGCAACATGTAACAGTTTTAGTGATTTATTTTAGAAGAATTGCTTGTTGTTTATGTCATGGTATGCACTTGACATTTATTTATACTTTTAGTGTAAATGTACTGCAATGTCCTTTCAAGGGTAACGAAAAAGTAAACTTGACAAAGTAACTAGCCAATAAATACTCTTATAGCAAGCACTTGCATTTTTATATCTATCTAGAATTATGAGTTTAACTTTTTATGGAGAAAAGCGGATGTAGTATAAAACGTTACAGGGAAGTACAGTTTAAAGTGTGTGGGTTGTGCCTAATGAGTTTTTGTTTATGTACTCAATTTGTCAAAGGGCAACTACGTAGTAATAAAAGCCTTGAGGAATCATGTAAATAATGGTTAGAACTTTCTCAGCTTTCAACATCTCTCCGATTGTAATTTTGCCTGGGTGCTGAGATTTCAAATAGGTTTTTCGGTAAATAGTTGCCTTGATATTGGTTACAATAAGACGCATGTCGGGACGGTTACTACATGACAGAAAGAGTCAAGAAATTCTCCGTGACAGATTCTGATTTCGGTGAAAGTCAGGAACGAGAACGTGACTGAGGGTAGCCATTACATATTATGTGACGTTCAGTTGAACGTTTGACCAACCCACGATTTGTTTCAAGGAGAATCTAGCTAATGCTACGCAAATAGTTCCATAATGTACTTTCGTGTCGACAAAGTGCAAGCTAGTACTATGTAGTTTGGCCTTCGGTTGTTACATATATCAGGATTTTATTTATACTTATCGTTACAGCTTCTGCATTCCATGCTACAATACAGAGTCAGGATTTACGATCCAATATTCATCGAGTATTCATTTTCCTCATTACAAAGCTTTTATCTACTCCTCCTACAACTGTAGCGAACAGAAGGGATTTAAGAGTCTTTTCTAGACAGTCAACGATAATATTGAACGAAGTGGAGCATAATGTCATCATACGAAGACTTAACATTGGCAAATGAATTCATTATTGACATCACAAGAAGCGGCCCACGCTTCTCCATGCTATTTTTATCTAAAAATTATCATACTCCTACATTTCAAGAGAATATTGATCGAAGCATCCTCTCAATTTATCTACATTCCTGATTACTTGCATGTGTAATGCCCACACATTTTTTCAACGTAAGTAGGTACAGTTAATTACATTATGCAGCTACTAGACATTCTATTCTAGTACTCATTACATCTTTGATAGACACATTCAGTTTCCGTCAGCTAAACAGATGTCCAAATCTGCATAATAAAAGTCTGCTATTGAAATTGGTTCTAAGTGCCTAGGTACTTGATGTTTCTATCGGACAAGAAACTGCAATTTCACAGGAAAAAATCATGCCTTAGAAAATTATGTAGCTTATTGTTATTGCGCAGCTAATGTAAAGAATAGAATAAGGGTGTCTGGTGTAGCTATACTTATAATAATAATTATAGTATATAATTTATTATACAAACATCAAAGAATTTTTAGCTTTCTCTTTTTCTAGAAAATTCGTTATTACTTAAGATATTATCATTTTCCTCCGTAGTAGCGACATTTACCGAAGACTGTTCACGCTACGTACATGCATGTTGCATGTTATTACTTTATTAGTAACAAAGTTAAATCTTTGGACGAGTCACTTGGCTAGCGACCTAAACCAAAGATTTTGTTAGTTACTTTATGGTGAAAGTGGTTTATCTTGTTACGTAAAAAGCATCTTAAGTACGTCTTATATATAAATTGACTTAATTAGAAACGTCTTATGATTAGAGTTGGGGCAAAAAGCCCAATACATCAATTTTAAAGACAGCATGTTGTCGTATAAAGCATAATATATTACAAACCTGTATATAAGTAGGTATTTATACAAGTATATTGTTATTATATTTAGTTTTCTTAGTAATTTCCGCCATTGCACTTAACTAATTTTGTCAACATAAATGCATTAGTTATGTTGACGCATTATTAAGCTTGAGTAGTGAGGAGCCATGTTTACGTAACATGAGCGATTGTCCTTTTTCTAATAAATATTAGCTAATCAATATCTTATAGTTACATCCTATTGTTTAGTAAATATTGTAGGACAGATAGTTCCGATGTCCTACATAAAGCCATTACTTTTTGACTGGTTCCTCCTGTACTACATAAAACTCGTCGAAAAAACAAAGATACGTAAGTTTCTAAATGACAATTTGCTTTTGCTTACTTTGCAATAAAAAGATGAAGAATGTAGCGAATGTTAATGTTCTTAGGTATATTTAGCTTCTTGCATACATTCTGTCTGAAACTATCAATCCCTACATTGACTTATAAGCACATATTATTCTATAGTACTATTATAAAGTCAATGCACTTATACTAATATTCATCCACCACTTACATAGACTTTTAAATAAATTGCAGAAATACTCCCATGTATGTACATATACAGAGTTTGTTGAAGTAATGTGTCATCATAATTTATGAGACATTTATCAGTGAGTGCATAAAGTAGCTTTGCTTTGCCTGGCCTCTTATGTATCGTATCACAGCTTAAGATACAAATAGATAATAGTAATGGGCATTTCATGTACGTAAAATGAGATGGCTAAAGTAAAAGGGGTAGTTTCATCGAAAATAATGGAATAAAATAAAATAGAGTGTCTTTCTGCATTTCTTCAGCTAAGTGCTTAATCAGAGAATCTATCTAGATTAAATCAAGAGTTTACTTCGTCCATATACATAAATAACACTTTATATATACAAAAAAGCTCCTTAAAATATACTTTCACCAAAGTAAAAAAAACTGCTGTGTCTATAGTGCATGGTGATATATTCCCTTTAACATTAGTGAAGTGTGAAAGTGAACAAACAGAAAGTGGTGGAGTGGAGAAGAGGAAGCGTTGATGTTTAATAAAATAAAAGGCAGTAAAAGAGAAAGATAGATATTTATTGTGTACTGGAAAGTGGACAAAGAGCATTGCCAACGAAGACTGAGAATGTAGCAGCGAGTAGCCACCACGCAGCTATTTCATCTGGACGAGTTGACTTTGAAGGAAAGACGGAACCTCTCGCCAGAAGCAAACAATTTAGCAAGATAAAGTATATTAACATAGAACTATCTGAAAGATAGAGAGAAAGAGAGATAGAGTGCAAACAGGCCGTCGTGCAATCAAACTAAACCAAGTAAACTGTGAGGAACACAGAAGAATGTAACTGTGTAGCTGGAGTATTTCAGCCACTGTATACATTAACTAGTTTTTAGCTACACTACACCCAAACTGACAAAATCAGAAGGATGTGGAAGTGCACGAGTTCAATTGCAGTTCCACTTCATCTATCATTCCGCGATGGCAAAGCAATTTCCTATAGAATTCTATTACATATTCCACAAACATCAGAGAGCATAGCTAAGTAAGTGCTTACATGTAGCGTACAAAGCTCCATAATATACATTCACAATCACAATCGCCTTGGCTTTACATATTGGCTATCTACCACTTAACATATATACCTACTACAATTCATAGAATTCCACACTACAGGGCGACTTTCCTAATTTTGACACACTACTTTCACGGCGCCAAACATTATTCACTCTTACACGATCCACGCTAATGTTTTCAAGCCTTTCAACAATAAACAACCAGGAAAAATCGTTTCACCTCATAACTTTCACTTATTTAGTAAAAATGAAATATTTGAAAAAAGTCATTGAAAAATTATATAATTTTAATAATTAGTATCGTAAAGGAGTGTCTAGGATTTCTTAGTGTACCTACAGAAACATTATTGTTTGAAAGGTGAAAGCGATGTATCAAAGGAAGAAAAGCACCCTGTATGTATATCTGTAGATTCTACTTTATGTTTTGCATAGAAACAGTCTATGACACATTTTACTGTAAGAAGAGTCTTGTATATAAGAATCTTTGTAGCTACTTTCACAGTTCTCAACAACTGCTAGATAGCTATCTTGTTTGCTTGTTTTCTTTTCTATCCTATACTTACCGAGATTTTCCGGGACTTGTACATATACTTGTATATCTATCTGCGTAGGTTTATAAACTGCCAATATGTACACAGTACATAGTTACTTGCGTAGTTTTAGAGGATTTGTGCAATATGCACGTTTATTTAGTTTGTCGAGGAAACGGACGGAATCCAAACATCCAAAGCTTTAAGTCGACTCGTATTAAGGAATTCATGGAATAAGTGGGAATTCGCAATCCTAGCATAGGTATATTTTATTAGACAAGATAGTTTTGGTCGGGCAGTGACGCGTGCATCACTATCTCCCTTCTTTCTTTCCTCAAATAATTCCACACACCATACATATCAAATACTAGCCATCATTATACAGATCAAACCCAAACAAAAACAGAACATCTACCATACTCCTAAATTACATATCTCGCTATATTATGCATATAAATCAGGATTTTATATAGCAAGCAATGTAACCAACACTCAATTCTGTATCCATAATAATAATAATAGTACGGGGAAATGTGGAACAGATTGAACATCCTCATTTTGACACGGAAACATAAATTGCTTTTCCATACTATAATGCTATTGCTCATTGAAATGTATTATTATGCAAAACGGAAATATGTGTAAGGAAAATATAATCCCTTATGCTTATGAAATGTGTTGCAAGAGGAATTATTACTTTGAGGAATCAACTGCATATTATATGGAAGACATATTGAATTTTCTGTTTTATAGAGTTTTAGACTTTTTGTTAACGGTATAATAATTTTATAGCTTAATTTGTGTCAGATGTGTACTAGGAAATTCATAAATTCCTCGTTATCAGCAATGGATAACAAATTACTGAGCTTATAAAGCTGTTTAGTTTTCATGCTCTAACGAATTGAATAGGTAGTTTTTCTTTGATGAAAACGATAGTGTTTACTCTGTAACTGAGGAATACGGTTGGATGTAACATTTTTAAGGGTTTATTAGCTTTGCTGTCGTAGGATGGCGAGTCGTTGTGCTTTAATGGCCAGAGAATTTATTAGGAAATAGAATGAAATTTGTCGCTATAGAGTAGAAGTGCGAAGGAAGCATAAATGTCGAGGTTTATTACATTTGTCGTCAGTTGAGTTAAAGGTAAAGGAAAGATGACAGTGTTGAAATGTTTGGTTGACGTCCTACTGTTTAGCTCTAGTGCTTTGACGACTTTCCCTGGAGAAAGTGTTGTTTTGTTAGAATCCCTTTTGCCTATATATATGTAGGTGATAGCTCTAATAATAATGATGTGTAGATGTTTGACTGAACTTGTTTGTGGAATCTGCACCTTGGCTTCACATCAGATGACAACTTGGATATGAATGAATTGGAATGGATTCGATTGGAGCTCTTCTAGGGCTATATCATCATAATGTTATATATTTTATAGTACATAATATATCCATATGCTGGATATATGTAGTTTTTTGGTCTCTGGAGAATATACTGTGTATTGCATTGTAGTCGGGTGAGAAGAGAGAAGTAAGTGGATCTAGATGAAAGAATTCCTTTCTATTGTACTGTGTATTAGGTAATACCTTGAAGTCGTCGTGTACTAAAGTTTCGTTTACGTACGGATGGTGATAATGGTTGGAGAGAGTGAGAGGAAAGAAAACGTAAAACGTAGACAGTGGCTCGTAAAACGGAATGAGGAGACGATAATGCTTACAATAAAAGAATTGATGACACTGGATAGATACCGGAAGAAATAAATGGCGAGGGTTGTAGAACAATAATGTCGAGCGAGTCGAGAGAAGTTCATATTTACATAGCTCGACAGAGTCCACGTTGTTAAATTGAATGAAATGGAAGATACAGCGTCATTGCACACACTAATAAAATAAAGTTTGACGAAACTGGAGCAATATCTAACTAGTTACGTTAGGTGTCACTCGGACGAAAGTAATCGTGCACTAAAGACTATAACTGTTACACAAGTATCATATAGTGTTTCCGACAGATAATTGTGTAATATGTGTAATGTATCTATAATAAAAGATTTTATACCGGAAAATGCTATGTTTCATATAATCGCGCCATTTTCAGTAGTTAAATTCCAAATTTTCTTTAGTGCTAGCTAGCACGACGCGGACGCGATTAAATGACGGGTATCCATAAAAGGTATCATAGATATATAGACAGATGGGTATAACGTATAACGTGAGTGTTGGGTTTTCATGTTGATCTTTTCCAGTAATTGCATGTCGCATTGGGTAAACTGGAGAATGTGTGGGATGAGAAATTGGTATCTAATGAGAAGAGTGCTCTAGTTTGTTTATTATAACTCGTACACATCTCTTTTGCAATTCATTAGCGGACCACATTTAAAGGTATTGAACCTGGGTGGAGTTGTGGAAACTTCATTGAAATGACCTGCGGAAGAAGAGTAGATGTTGTATCCGGGAATGATGTGCACTCTCACATCGGAGCCACCACGGAGATTGTCGCGGGGACGGCGAGTTAGAGCGACGGACGTTTTGCAGCAGCAGTAGTGAAAAAGTTGGACGTAACATCTGCGAAAATCTCGATTTGCCATTGCATTAATGAGACTTCCTAAGCAAGAGGGCAGAATGGCGGGCCAAACGAGTAATCTTTGAAAAGCTATTTGCTCCTTATCGAGGGTCATTGAGGGGGTGCTGGATGAGGATGTTGACGTTGAGAACGTCATCATCGTTGCAGTGGGTGTCATCGCCAACTCTGTGGACGAATATCGAGATTGGTATACGATAACGACGACAATGGATGGAAACCAGATGAGGAAACGAGCAAGCCAGTTCCAGAAGTTCGATGTAACAAGTGCGAATTCTCTTGATGTCAAGTACGGTTTCGGTTTGTCCCACGATCTCATTATGCAGACACATTTGAGAAAGCCAAGCCCGCCGACAGAGACTGAGACGAGGAAACATACTCCCAGGATCATCACCGACTCCAGTAACGACTTTTCGTTTCGTCTACTCGGGCTACAAATCGCGTACATTAAATGAGGCATCTGAATGAAATGTATCAAAACTACTATGCCTGATAGTAGCCACATTATCAAATTCAACATCGTGACTTGGAAAACGGTGCAGATCGACTGCTTTGCAGGGACTAGCATTGGAGCGTGGTATCCTCCAGCGTGATGATGCGTTTGTTGTTGCCGATTGTACTCCACATGACGGAGGGCCTTGAGTCGCAGGAAATTCTCAATCCCGATCGCTGCTGTAAACACTGCTGCGGTCAGACAGGACATACTCCCAATCCCGTACTGCAGACGACATAGATTTTCAGAACTCTCTCTAGAATTTTCAAGCTCTGTCAAGATTGCTACCGAAGAAGCTGGTAGGACGACGGCTGTAATCAGTAAATCCGCCAAGCAGAGTGAAACCAGAAATGTATTTCCTGCAATAAAACGACATTTTCACATTAACGACCTCATCCTTTTGATTATCCACTCTATCAATAGGCATTATCATCCTCAAATATTACATGAACAGAAGTAACTGTACATACCAAATACTCTATGTCTCATTTTACTCATTTATTGGGACTATGCATTATGGAGACTTGGAGAGGAAAATGAAACTAACTAACAAGCAAATAGCATTAAGAGAGACAAAGATCACAGAAAATAGTTAATCCTCAATTCAATAGACAAGAGATTTAAATACAACAAAGTGTATGGAATATAAATATGAGTTGAACTGCAATGGGCACTCATTCATGGTTCATTAGTGCTCACAATTCCTAAAACTTTCTCAGTCAGCTTCAATGGAGTATCATTTTCAAAGGGATAGGAGAAAGTACTAAAAAATAAAAGGAAAACTCATCGCTGATGCATAACCTATTCAGTTCAATTCTTTTCCCAGAATGTCAAAGGTAGCAAACTCAAGAGTAATTAAATGTTTATTTCCAAACTTTAATGCTGGTGGATGTACTAAACAAGTTTTTATACCAAAAAAAGCAAAACATACGATTAGTGCTGAGTATCTTCTCTTCTTCGATTAGTACTTTAAAATAAAGTTGTTTTCAAATTTAAAATAGTGTAGGTAGTTTACCCCTAAGTATATTGTACCTACTACCTACCTGAAATTTTTCAATGTGATATCTTTCGAAATCAAGAGTTCATAACACATTCCTTTGTACATTACTCAGAAATCAGGAGTAATTATCAAACGTTCATTAACATTAAGTTTAAAATAGCGACAAGGCGTTTTTCTGCGTAATATTCTGAGGTTCCTATCAGCCCCTATCAGCTACCCTATTGTGTCTGTAAGCAAATGGAAGGCCAAGACGTCATGCCATAGGGAATGTTGAAATTGCGTAATACCCCCTAGTTTTGAATGAAAGTTCAAGTTTCCAAATATCATAGGTGTGACTACAGATTTCATGCTTGTATAATTTGTCTTTTCAATTTACTTTTTTTTCAGTCCTGTGAAACCATCTGAGGACTGACAGAAAAAAACTTTGGAATAATTGCATTCTTGATTTCAGCTTGAGAGAGACGGAGTAATAGGTACCTACCTATCCCTATATCAAGCTCTGTTGGCTTAGACATATGCAAAAGGAATGAAATGAAAGAGGTCCGTGAACTGCAGAAAGTTAAAGTGACTTTTCTGGTTAGGGATAGTCAGGACGAAACTTGAGCGCGCGGTCAAACACAATAACTTTAGTAATCCATCACATAAAACCACAAAGCGCTGACTCAAGCATTGTAAATCGAACGGATAGGATGGGTCGACAGTCGACACCGATGTTAAGTATGTCACAGCAAGATAAAGTTGCATTTAGGGGATACATGATATCTGCTTCAATGCCCCTTCGGGAGCTTGAGCCTTCAAAAACAGACATGCGGGTTACCCAACGCTCATCTTAAATCTGACAGCAATTATGGGCTTAAAAGGAAACTTGCTTTTCTCATTCATCTCTCTAACTGGAGGTAGCTGTATTTGTTTCGGCTATGATGAACCCATTAAAAGTTTCATTAACGATGTCAAAGATCAGAAAATAGACTTTCATGCTGTAACTCATATAATTTTGCAATTACCAACATCTCCTTTGTGTTGATGAAATTAATTTTCATTGTAGATTTTTTTCCTCCGTTTCCATTTTTGTCCTTTTCATCATAGAACATTCTCTACCGTTCGACTCTACAGACTACGCAACTTAGAACTAGAACCGTACATAATACTTTCCCTAATTCCAATTCAACTCCTTAAAAAACTTTCTCCTCTTTTCACAAATAGTTTACATTTTTATTGACACAAGTCTGGCTTTAGTTCAAGCGAAAGAAAAGGAAATTTTGATAGAGAAAACTAGTAGGAATAATGTTTGGAAATATAAATATAGTATGTGCGGAATCCTGTGGATTTCCCCAAATTTTTATTACTCTCGGCAAAGAATTTGTCGAAAATAATGTAACTAACTAAACATGAGCAGACAACGTGGTGTAAGTACCTATTATATATTATATAAAATATATAAATTATATATATTATTATAGTATAGTAAGTGCACCTTGAAACATGATGTTTTTATTTCCCTTCTGGAAAAAAGTTTGTGCCTATTTTATTAGTGTGACTGAACTGCTGAATCGACAAATAATTTAGGTACACCCGTCACTGGAGAATATAACAGAGATACTACTCTCCTCTTATTCTCCTTACATTCAATTTCTTTAGCTTTTCTCTACAAACAAAGATAATACCTTGCCAGACTTTTACAGTTCCCAGAGATGGATACTTCGGGGTCACATCCTTTTCATCCATTCTTTTATTCAACTCCCAGCTATGTGGGTAATTGCTTGACAGGCTACGTATTTGTGCCAAGTTGCCTAAATTCTTTACATCTGTTTCACCGTGGATAACATTATAACATGTGAGCAAATGTTTACAGTAGACGCAGTAACCTATTACTAAATGTTTTAGTAAATTGTGAAAACCAACTTGAAGTTCATCTACTCTAGCACTACACAATTAATATGTGTTTGTAAAATCAATATTCTTTGTTCAAAACCTTTTAGCACCTTGCATTTCAGTTAATTGGTTTTACCGATATTCGAACATGCGTGAAAATGAGTTATATCAACTGGTATGCATACCATTGCATTATGAGTTAAAATATTATTTCCAAAAATACCATCAATTTTCACACACTTTTCTACCAAAAGTAACTTTTGCCACCGGCAAAGGTCATTTTTTGTCATAAAACTGTAATAAAGAGCTTCCATTCAAGACTGTTACTGGGTTAAAACCCATCATTATTACAGCAATATATTTTTTTTATTTAATCTATTTTACATTTTCCAATCAAGTAATCATTTAGTTAGCAAATTATTTCAATGGATTTTCATCGTTACTGTAATGCTTTGTGCTATTGAAATCCAATTTTCTCTATGTTAGATCTCGAATGCATTAGTTTGTGGAAAATCATCAGCATAATACGTTTTTTTTTTCACTAGCCGTTTCACGGATCGTTCTTTACATGTATGATCTGTGCGTATGAAACGTATATGTGTATATTTATCATGTGTAAAATGTGTATCGGTTACATATATGTTACGGGATAATGCTGAATGAATGGTTGCTACCGAAGATGAATGTATTAGGCGTAGACAGTAGTTGTCAATAAAATTGTTTAGCAATAGCGGTATAAGAACTATTAGGACAAATCTTTATATCTTTCTTGTACAGACAAAAGGATCCAATTCTGCTCTGTGAGATTCAATTCTTCTTTTCTTTGTGTTTGCCATATCAGTAAACTTGTCCATTTTCCCTTTTTTCTGACTGTTCGTCTGCTACTCCTTCAGTGGTTCAGAAATCAATAGGATTCTTTATTATGGAAGAAAAGAAACTAAGAAAGTCAAACCTAGACAAACATTCACTTTGGTTTGGAGAGAGAGAGAGAGAGAGCGATGATCTAAGCGAAGTAACAATACGAGAAGGATATCATCAATGTGCCACATGTAGTCTAATATTGTAGAGTAGTATGTAGGTAGATATATAGCTTATAAAAAGAGTTTTACAATAATACGAGTCTTGGCTATGCTTGCCATTACGCATTCTGAGTTCTGAGATAGTAAAGAAAGTAAAGATAGGCAGCTAGGCCCAATCAAATACGTATTTCCTTTTTTCTTTCTCCTTTCTCCCACAGAGTAGATTATTCTATATCTTATTTTATCACTGAATGGAGCGTGTGGGAAAAAGAGACGTGCACAAACATATACTAACATAACATGTATTTATTATAGGAGAAAGTCAGTTTAGCGAAACTCAACTCTGAACTTTCTCGCTTTTACAATTAAACCAAGTAATTGTAACGTACGTTATATATAGAACTGTCTTGGTTAATAATATATATCACAGCTTCTTAAAACTCCCGAGTAAACATCTAGGTATATAATTATAGTCGGGACCAATCGTAAACTCCGAATTAGTTACCCCGGGGTACTTTATTTGTGTGATCGTTTTTTGCAAGAAAAACCTACATATTTCCTATCCTATTCCTGTCCTATTCCTATATGGGGTGATTATTTCAGTCAGGGGAACTATACTTTCAATGTAAATTTGTAATTATTTTGCATTGATGAAGTGTATTAAATTATTGAATTGAATTAATTGATTGAATTGAAGTGTATCAATCAAGCTATTTAATTTTATAATTTCGTCAAAAATAAATAAATATAATTAGGAGCTAGTAGATTAAATAATAGTTCGATAGTAGTTTCTAGAAATGACTAGTTTTTGTTCTCATTTTGATATTATCCCATCTTAAAGAATTTTTTCTGTATCTGCATACGGATATCATTCTGGTGTATCATAATAATAAGTAATCTGTATCAAAGTAACAACGACTAAAAAAATTCGGGGGGGGGGGACTATTTAAAAACTTTCAAAAATTCCTTTAATTCTCTCATGCTCCGAAATAGCTTCCCCCGGGGGAAATAATGAACGGGGAACTATTTCGAGGTTTACGGTACATAATATGTGCAACTCGTGAACACTATTTCCAACTTGTAGCTTTTCAGACATATGGAAAGCACAAAATTAATGTTAAAGTAACATCTCAATCTACACAAGAACTATTTAGTGTAGATATGCTCACTTGCTGCTTCAACTTTTTATACTAGTTACTTTTACATTTATTTTCTTCGTAAAGACATTGAGTGCTAGGCTCTAACATAAACTAAGATAGTTACTTTCAATATGAACCCGTACACTAAATTCTGTGTGAACTGAGACGTCAGCATTATTTCGAAGCATCACTTCCATTGTGTCATTTCTATTGCTACATTACTATTGTTGTCGACGTCAAAGGGAACGAAAATGCTGGCTTTTATTCTCCTCTTAAAAGAAAATTGAAGAATAGAGAAGTTTTACTTCCTAACTTAACTGAAAAGAAATTATTTTCTGTCCATCTCAATTGTAGTAATTAGATCCCTGAAACTTATCCATTAAAGATAAATAGGTATCTACACATTTATATTGGGAAATACATGAGTGGCTATTGTAGACATGAGAGGATATAAGAATTTCCTACTCTCATTCAACAACTTGGCAATCAGACACCCAATTTTCTTTCAACATCCAATGGTCTTGATAGAGAAAGCAAAAGTTTTCAGCCTGAATCCGTTTTAAGAAAGAATGCACAAAATTAATAATTCTTTTCCTAATTTCTAAACTTCATTGCGCTTTTCATGCAAATTTTTCAGCTTTCCATTTTGGCTCATACACGTCCAAATGTCTAAAATTTCTCAAACTCAATCCTCTAACTTTAGATCAGAAATACTTTTTCAGATCAAGAACGAAGCTCCAAAGTTTACCTGTTATATAGAATGTCTTAGCGAAAAAGGACGTTCCTATATAGTTCTTCATCAAAGAACTCCATCGTTAATGCAAAGGGGAAATTACTGTAATGTAATGGGAAAATTAATTATCTTCTTACAGTCAACTCCTTTTGTCTTTGCTAAATTTCAGAATTTCCAGAATTGTGCTAGAAAGCGGAATGACGGAAACTGCCATCAGTATATCTACAATTATGTCTAGAATGTACTGATGATCGACTCAGTTATATGCACGTGAAATATTAAATCATGATTTGAAATTGTAAAATACTTTTCTCTTTCCTTGGGCAGAGTCCATCGAAGGCTTTCACTGAGCTTTCACCAATTTGTTCGTCTTATAAAATACTGATAATCATGCGAGGAATGTTTTTCAACTATTTTTATATAATTACTACTGGTAATTACTGTGTTTAATTTTCAACAATTACATCATCTATTTATATCCTCTCATAATTCCCTAGCATTCATTCAGGATTAATACGATTTGATTCATTAATTATTAGAAAACAATGGAAAAACGATGAAAATGATGGAATTGGTTCGAAATAGCACTTAAGTCCATATGCATGGGTAGGGTATGGTTAATAAGTCCTGAAGCAATTGCCTTGTTATTCGGATGCATAAGTTTTTACTCAAATATTGATGCTTGTCTAATGTAATACCTGTATATGTAAATCTAATAACGTTTCAATTTCATGCATGAAACAAATGGAGAAGTAGATTATATAAATGTAGGGATTTTCTTTTGGAGTTACATAACCTAGGCCTAGTTTTTTTATTAGGTATCTATATTATATCTATGTATATTATTATATTCATTCAAAACTGTCATTGGAAATAAAGAAAAGAAAAAAGAAAATAGGATAGCTACCTACAGCTCAAAATGTTATATTTATAACTTTATAAGTTCATGTATACTTTCACCGATAACAGTGCAAAAGGACGTAATATATATTTAGTACCACAAGGAGAACATTCCGTTCATATTTCAAATATATATTTTTTCCCGATATATTATTCAATCCTATTACGAACAATTGGAACAATAACTATTGAGTCTGACGGCATTTTTTTTTCTCTTTTTTTACACCTTGTTATGTGGTAAGAAATTATAGGAGAAATGTTGGTTTTGAGGAAGTGATGTGATAATATATATTTGAATTTGATATGCAGAAGTGGAGGATTGAAAAAAGGTAATAAATTCCAAGTAGGAGAGGTTAATAATATGATATTACAATAGATATGGAAGATAAACAGGAAGACTAATAGATGTTATTGCTCTCTGAGTGCTGGCTGATAAAACCAAAGGGAGATCGAATGATGAAACCAGAGCAGACAAGTGTGAGTTATAGTAAAATCAGTATATTGGAAATGACGGGTGGAAAGAATCTGTGCGAGGCAGTAGACGGATGAACGGGTACCTTACGCACACTTGATATTAAATGAATTCAGTTCCGTTCATCTGGGAGTTGCGTTCTTTCTGCTCACTCAGTCAGAGACAGACTCCATCGTATGGAATGGCACATCCAAGAGCACTACAGACACAGAGTGCCATAATATATTCCCCGTATATAATCATATCCTCGACTGCCTGTTGTGCTCAGAAAAGTCCGATTTCCTTTGCTACGTGTAATAATGTGAGAGTGAATGGTTTATCGATTTTCTTTGAGAGGAAGATCATAATATTCTGTAAGAACAGTCAGGGATTCCACAGTGCACAGAAGGAAAAACCCACCAAAGTGAGAAATTCTTCTATTTTAACAGAATTTCTATAGATATCTATAGTCCACCTTTCTTCCGACACTCATTCCTCATTTCAAAGATTAGTACTCCTACTATATACCCACCTACCTACTTTCCCCGAATTCCTCTCCTCCTTCAAAATTAAAACCTTATTTTCTTAGACATAATCTTTTTCTGACACTTTAATCCTTGCATCAAATGAGCAGTCCTTTTCCTACAGAAATTTCAAGACTATCAATAATGTAAGAGCTGGAAAATAATTGAATCACTATATAAATCTCTTGTTTCCCAAATTAAACATGGCATATGAATGAGCTGCTGTTTCACCTTGAAATAGAACACTTCCTCCTCATGTTGTCATTAAAACGCCGTCAATCCAATTAAATAAATAGAATTCTTCAAAATAAGTCATTCAACCAGGCAAATAATGATCTTAATACAAAATGAGTGGCAGTCTTCGTTTTATTAACGTAATGGTGATCATAACTCAGATTTCATCAATAAAAGCTTTAGATTTCCTAGAAAGTTGTTTCCGTATTTAACTAACAAAATCAGGTCATTTGCGTAGGCTTTTTAATTAAAGCAAGTTTATAAATTGAATTTACATGTGTTATGTTTCACATGTAACTGGTAAATGTCTAGCCAAAGCATTAGAATTTAGAATGCTTGATGTAATTCTCAGTAGAGAGATAGTGAGTGAGTGAGGAGAAAGGAGAGAGTCTAGATGCAATTGATTTTATTAAATACAAGTTTTAGCACTGCTGCCAGAGTAGATATAAGAGAACCTTGGACATTATGGTTGGCTGATCAGTTGACAACGAAGCTGTCCAATTGCGTTTTCCTTGGAGCCAAGTGCAGTGCTTTATTGCTTAGCCTCGACTCTTGTCGATGTCGACTGTGTTCTGTCCAATCGCGAAAGTATATAATCTGGGGCGATGCAATAAAGCTATCGAAATCCACGAGCTTACATCATGACTGACAATGAATGTGGTTAATTTGGAGAAATGTATCTAGTGGACAATAAAAGGCAGAATAATAACACGATTGTGTATTTTGCCCATACGTATTCCTCCTAATGATATTAAGTTATAAAGCTGTCTATTTAGATGACGGGTGCAGCAGTCACGTAAGAAAAATGGACACGCACGCTGAGTGGAGATTTATATACGTACTTACGTCCAAGGGTATAAACAGCAGGCAGGCTATTAGCCCATATATCTTCTTTCTCCATGTGAGAGAAAGTTATAGCGCCTTTACCCTGTCTATTATTATCCCGTATCGCCCGATCCCCACAAAAACAAAAGATTCAACTGGATTGGATTTGGACACATTTAATACCACTACATTTCTCATCCTCAGTATGTCCTGCATTATTAAAGGCAGACATCTTCTTATACCTAATACACGTATAAAAAAATAATCTATTTATTATGCATGGCAGCACATGCTATTACAACATACCATGCCTATCTACATGTACACACATAGGTAACTTTAAATATTGTTAATGTATATGTACGTCAGAGTCCATTTTGGTAACCATTTTGAACAACACTTTTCGACTTGTGCTGCCACTTCATGCTACTATATTGCATAATTTAATTGGACTGCATTAGCAAGTGATTTTTAGTACTTATTGTTAATAATAATTACATAATTAAGTTAATTAACACATTAACAATTTGTCTTTCAAATAGCTTGACAATCTTCACATAATGACTTTATGTCTGTTCAAAGAATTTTGGCAAGGATTGTAACTTGTAACGCTGTGTAGATTAATCTTTGGGCTTGATAACAGATTCAAACACTTGTTCGAAAAAAATGATGATGCGATAAAGACTTAGCTGCGTCAGCTACTATCCGTAGAAAGAGTCGACTACAAAGTTTTACAGCTTTGATATAATTTCAGACGATATTAGCATTATAACATTAGTAAAGCAAAGAAAAATTTTAGTCGGTAGAGGATATTGTAGTTTCTAGTGTCTAGCTAATGTTGCTGACTACTCAACATTTCCAGAGGTTTTCATCCAAGTTTTGGGGTACCTATCCATATATGCCTATAGTGTCATTTGGGTCAAGTTTATATGGACAGGGTTCATCCACACAGGCCCAATAATGCTATGAGCTTATATTGGTTTCTTCAAATATCTGGAACTTTATATTATACTAATCTAAGTATGTGTGGTAGATAGAGAATAGGATTTAGAACCACAGCTGTAGTATCTAAAAAAAGCAATCTTAAGATTCTTCACTTTAAAGATGAGACATTCCATTTCATCTGGCTTTATTGACACAACTTTAGAGGCAATCAAGTAAGTACGCACATAAAAATCCTAACTAATCAAATTCAGAGTTAATGCTTGTTTTCACATGTAAAGATCAGTTTTACACGAAAATGGCCAGAACGCCTCCTTAACTTTCCATCCAAAGTGCTACGAAAAAATCTCTCCAAGTTTCTCGGGATTGCACTTACATAATCTGCACACAAAGAAAGTGATCACTAAAAGTAATTTGAAAATTGTGGGTTGTACAAGCTAATTCTTAGTTTATCTACATGAAAATTGTTATTTCCTCGAAACTGTAATTCCCAAACTTGATTCTTGGAAATTTGCTATTTAATAAATTAATTTTTGGAAACAGGACTTTGCCTAATTCTTGGAAATTTCTGTAAGTTATCTCCATTTAGGTAATAGAGTAACTGCTTGTAGAAGGATGTACTTAAATATGCCAGCCAACGTAATTACCTGTCTGACAAATTGCGTCTATACTTAAGGGTGCCTCAATGATCGACAGCGCCTGCGTGGAAAATATTACTACGGGGTTGCTGAGTAGGTAATAATAGTAATAAATAAATATGAATGTATAAGTCAATACACAGTTGGCTTCGAAATGGTAGTATTTATTTAGCAGTACTCCGTAGTAACCGATTCGGTGTTAACATGGATAGGTATGGCCATTAACCAAAAATCCTTTTTCTCATGTTTGTGACACCCGAATCTGAAATTTAATATCGCAAAAAATCAAGGAGACTTGTCGCGAGGGAAAGTAGTAGGGGATTTTTTTTAGCTCTTCAAAAAACGGAGATATAAATACTATTGTTCAAACTCCATGCATTTCTCCCACTCCACAAAAAAAAAGTTTGGTGCTTGTAGACACTTTTTGGGAAAACCCCTACGACTCTCCCTCGGTACCAGAAAGGTCTATGTTGTCACAAAAAATCAACGTCCTAGCCCCCCTCCCCATTTCCGCGGTCCAGGTGGCTGAGAAAAACGATTTTTGCGTATCATTGAGGCACCCTTAACGTCTGTATAACTTACAAAATGGGATACGTTCTAATAATGTGATAATAACGCAGAACTGAGCTGTCATATTACAAAAGTTTCGTAAAAGAGTCGAGAAAAGTTCTTACACGCAACCTGTTGAAAAGTTGGCACATTGACAAAGTCATTATTGTACGCATCCATCCTTCCTATACATATA
>JAAAYG020017477.1:0-20065 GCA_009936455.2 Tomocerus minor
CCCAATAATCTATTAATTATAAGTCACACTTTATACGGCGGTAACTAAAATCGCCGTGAAAAGTGCTCCTTATAATTGTATTTATTGACTACAAATTCTCCGAGGTGAGCTGGCTGCTGCGTTCGGCAGTAGCTACTCACCTCTCCGAATTTGTTGCCGATAAATGTTATAATTAAAGTTAACAATAATGTGCTTCGCTTATAAAATTAGTCATAAATGATGAAATTTGGTTATGATATAAAATGATTTTTATAACATGTAGTCACCAAATCTGAATGTTTGAAATTAAAATGCGTGTTTCTTTTTTTAGCCAAAGTTGTCTTCGTTACTATTTAAAAATTTTCACTCTGTGTAATTTTAGCCTGCGGACAAAAAGAAAAATTTTGCGTACGGAAGTCTACAATCAAGTCGTCCGGTAACTCCTCCTCGAGGTGCTAATACTAAAAACAAAAAGAAATAAAACTACCCATAGGCTAGAATCTCTTTTTTAAGCCAACCCTACCTAAAATCACCATTTTTTTCTGTCCGTTTGACTACATGTACCAGCCAGTAGTCTTATTCTTTGTTCCATATATTATGCTGTTAAAACCCTACATAAATATATTTACGTTTAATACCTTGGGATGCAAATAAAATTGTATTCTGACGCGTATGTGTTATTAGTATGTATGTATTTTAATTCATTTATACGAACCCTTTACCCACCAACAATCACTAAAAGCAGGTTGTTTTGTAGAGTTGCCTTAATTTGTAGATTATTTGGATATTTAGCTTGTACTCCAGTGTTCTGCCAAAACTACAAGTCCAAAGTACTCATTAAATACTAATCTTACCCTTTCTTAATGAGTACAACCCGGCATCCTAATTTGACACTGAGGTGAGAAGCCTCCAAAAATCTAACGGAGTCCATTATAATTTCATTTAGTCGCTATGCTTGTGCTAATTTAATTTTATGAACTTTCATTGATTGACTATTGTGATTTTTGATGGGTATCTTAATTAATGGTAGCCAGATGTCGTACGTATGCACATCGTATATTCTACATTCTACCTATTCGATAGATATATAAGTATATGGTAATATTGTTGTAGCAGTACTGAAACATCAACTCATTGTTGAAAAACCGCTAATTGCCAACTTTGCATTCAACAAGTTTATGACAGACTGTACGACCAATCGGTGGTCAAATTGAAAGTCTCTCCTCCCGTGTCGCAATTATCGGCAGATAACTTCATACGTTAGTTTAAGACATTGTTACTTTTCTGTACAACAGTTAATATTTTCATTTTGTGCATATGATCTTTGAAACACCATTAATCCATTTAAATTCCTCTTTATTTATGTGTCAACAAAGATAAGATCAAAATTTTGGATTCAAATTGTTAAAGCTAAGTAATTCTTGTACAATTAGACACACTGATTGGTAGTCACAGCACCAGAAGAAACTTAAGGCTGGTACTTTTGGTGCTGTGACTAGACAGTGAAAAATATTATATTTAATCATAATTACTATTCCTTTTAATCGAATAGCAAAAAATAAATAGTTAAGAATGTAAGACGAATAACTAACTATTCAAAAGATTCATTGCAATTATTTATTTGCATCTTTAATGGAATGACTGTTTATTTCAGTCAGAAACATAAATCATCAAGAAATACAAGTAAATTATCTAAGGAATTTGCACGATTTGTTTGAATGAGCAGCTATTAGCTAGTATCTTTCCGTTTTAAGCTTAACACTATGAAGATGACGAACTCGGCAAATATAGGATGTGTAATGAACAAAAATCTTGCCACATTTCGATCCTTATGCGAATGTAGGTAGTCTTGTTTCCCCGACTGTTTCTTACACAATAAATCCCACTATGAAGTTACGAAGGTTTTATACTTTCTTTCTTACACTATACCAGTATATAATTTATCAACAGCATAAAGGCATTGAATTAAAAATCCGGCTTCAGTCTCACCCGGTAATTTCATATTAGGTATGATTTGTTAATATGGATCCTTTGAACCTCTAGTTTGGAGGTTTATTTTTGGACGCGTCCCACAATATTCCACAGGTCTAAAAAAGATTGGCTTTTTATTAAAACTAAGTCATTGACTTTTGTAATTGGATTAATTAAAATTAAATATAGTTTCTATGCTTAATGTACAAAGACATAAATGTAAGCCGGAATGTTTGTCTTGTAGACAGATTAATACTGTAAATATATGACATTAAATTTTGCCTTCGGGTTAATGAATATTTTGAATGTTGCCATAATTCATTGAAACAAAAGCAGTGATAATTGTTACAAATAGATATCACATTTGCCTGCTCCATAATTCTCATGTAAGCCTGTAGAACTAACTACAGTGTTCATCGTAATAATGCCAACTAATACGTATTAACCATTATTAGCTAGATGTAAGCTGATTACCGTTTGTATTTTGTCTATAGGCTACGTTCGTTAGCAAACTAGGAAAGCCTAAAAGAAGAATTCCAACTCATAGAGATTTTCTTTGAAGTACATATTTATTTTAATGAGTATTTAGAAGGTACTTGAGAAGGAAAATTGCGGTTTAATGGGATTGTAATTTATAGTCGTGCAAAGACTAGGTAATATTAATACAGAGAGAGAGAAGGTTATAAATAACCAAGAGTTATTAGAGCTAGTGTATATTCAAGTGGTAATACTAAAAGTGCCAAAGGTTGTAATAATAATACGGAGCGTCACATAATGAATATCTCCTCTTCGTTAATAAGTGTACTACTCATTTAATAGCTGTACCCTTCCATTGGTTTGCTGAAGCATTTTGCCATTCTTCCCGTTTCGGTGAGAGCGAGTGTGAGAGATGTCATCCCTCCAAGTCTGCTCTAGTTTGACGTAAGAGCCTCCAACGTTCTAGGGATTACAGGATATTAATTTAAGCCTATTATATTGCTCATAAAAGAAATAGGTGGCATATTTCCATGTACTTGATATTTATATAGCAATAAAAGCAAAACACCTTGATCGATCTACGGCTTAGATAACCTAGTTTGGATGGTGGGAAACCTACAGATGTTTCCAGTGATATTCTTTGAGATAATAAAACTGCTAGGTCCACCATTAATTTTTCCTCGCGTTCTCTCTGCATATCCTGGTTATAGCGAGTAGTGAGTTCCGTGTTCCAGGCCCAAGAATCAAATATTTTCCCATATGTGTTGCTGTACGTTTCCTTTCTTTCTGTTTGCAAGCAAACTTCATCTTCGGATGAAACAGAGTCCGATGAGAATGTGGACGTTCGCAGTTTACTGGGTAATAAAAGCAAATCTATTGATGGATTTCTTATGTGGATCGTCTCTTCCTTTGCCAATTTTTCTACTGTTGTCATTTCAATTATTCCTCCCCAGTCTAACTCATTTTTCATTACGTTGTTGTTTGCATAAACAATTAGGTCACGGAATGTCAACATTGTCTTTAATGTTGGATTGTCTTTTGAGTAATTGTCCACACAATGATCCCTTGATTCGCAACCCTACAGGGACGTACAAATTAGAAAAAATACTATGATTTTGCATAGATAAAAACAGAATGATTGTCAGATAAGCAAGGCCTGTAAAAGCGACAATAAAAAGTGCCTATAAAATCCTCTTCACCACTTACGTTTACAAATGGTAAGGGGCTACTGCGATACGCTGCCTGTTTACAGCATGGGTAATGGCCATAAGGTAAAAGCATATCCGAAGGCACGCTATCATCGTAAGAGTTCCGAACAGGATTGCTGCTCTCTTCATAGTTGCTCTTTTGCATGGAGGAATTTTTGCCAAAGTTTCTCTCCTTCCTTTCTGAACGGGCTCCTGTCGAAAGTTGAATAGGTCGAGGATGAAATCGACAGCCGTTAAGGAATTTTGCAGGGAAGTAGATGTGGCATTTCTCGCACGAGAAAAAGTGTACAGATGCCCACAACCTGGGAAATTATTAATATTTTAACTTGACTCTATTTACCTGAATATAATATTAGATTTTAATTATTTTTAAAAGAGTAAGTAATAATTATTTTCATTGATATTGCATGGGAATGCCACTACTACCACTAACAAAATTGTACTTCATGATTTTTTATTGAAAAATTGGATGCATATTTTAGGAAACGTTTTTAGTCAAATTAAATCATTACCTCCAATAAACTTTCCGCCAAGTTTTTACTTCCTTTTTAAGGTCTTTTATGAAGCCTCCAAGAGTCCATGTGGGATCTTTGGTATGATTTGCGTAGATTCTCCCTCGGCAGTCAAATCTCATGGAAGAGCAGGGCATCTTGGATGCAACGTCATTAATCAGCAATTGACCACAAGTGTCACATTTGAACATTGTAGCAGTAGACGCATAATGACCTCTGTCCATATCCGGCTCCGGTTCATTCAACGATACTATCAGTTGAGAATATAGTCTGGATGTTATTCGGTCGCTTTTGTCCAGCTTTTGTATCCGTCGCTCAACTTCGGCATTATCAAAGAAACGAGCGAGTCGAGCCGTCAGTGCTTCATTTAGACAACCGAGGTTAGGGGAAACATTGATGATTTGTCCAATATTTTCAAATGTGTACTGTAGGCATTCGATTACTAAATCCGACATTTGTAAAAAGTCGGCAGAAACAAGGATCCCAATAACATTGCTTGATTCTGAAATATTTGTGCAAACAATATAGGTCATATAGTTAGTGTATGTACTACGACGACGTTTTATCTCGTATCTATATTACATAACTGTTTTTAGATCTTTTATATTTTTCAAGATTACAATATTCTTCATACGAAAAAGCAGAATTAAATGCCAATCTCAACGACTACAGTCTGATACATTCATACAGACAGAACAAGTCTGAAACAGTTCTGTTTTTTTTGCATATCAAGATAATACGTAGTTGAGAAATCGGAATTATTTCAAATATGCAATGATTTCATGCAAATTATGATACTTTCATTTGTCGCTTAAAAATTTCTCATTTCCATGTAAATCGTATACATACTAAGCACTACAATGTAGTAAATCATGTCATTTAGTAAAGAGTTCAGGAGGATCACCAAGAATTGGTTTGTCGATAGATGTTTCTCCATTACGAAACCGAATCCACTTCATCAACCATTCAAAAACTGAAATGTCGCAATGAACGGAGATATCCATATCACGGAGTCTTTGTCCTTTGACAGTAACTCGAGAAAAATAGCCCATTTCTCTGGTCAGAATAGATTGTAGGCAGTTAAAGTCTTCTTTAACACCTTTAGACTCGTCACAGACATGAATTAAAATCTCACAGTCTTCACTTTCTTTTGCTTTTTCCAACTTTTTCTTGCTGTGACTATTTGTTGAGATAATTAGTTTTTCTGTCAAAGTTTCATTTCCGGCTGATGTCGCTTCATTTTTAGTGTCCGTAAGCGCAGCCTGTGTTATTACAGTGACAGGGAGCTCATCTCTGCCGAAAACTACCTGAAAAATAGAGCTGGTCAAGTACGGTAAAATCGAGTCGAATAGCCCTTGTTGCACCAATGGTTCCAAGGTCTTGTGCATATTGATTTTCAACTGAAGCCACGACGATTGACATTTCCATGTCGTTAAAAAGGAACTAAAATCAAAAGGGCAGCCGTCAGTAACGTCGTGCACTGCCAATTTTGCTCGATATGAATTCAATAAAAAGTCTAAAACTTCTTTTGTCTTTTCTTCTTCCATTTTTCTGCTTAAGTTTGGCTAATCTGCTGTGAGTATACAAAGACTAATTTTGATTGTTTTTGAAAAGTTGATTTTCACCAAAAATATTTATGTCCTATATTTTAAACAGTGTTCTATCCAAAGGATGGTGTATGCTGATGTATAGTCAAGGTTCATGTAAAATATTAAATTCCTTAATTTATGCTGCAATTAGTATTTATAAAATGATATCCAATTGCAGACAAATTCAAAATCGAAAAGTACACGTGGATTAGAACGTGTCAAAATCTTGAAAGTTAACTATTGAATTCCACGGAGTTTTGACAATAGATATAAAGCTATCTCTCTAGGTTTCTCGAATCCTTTGTTTGATCGATAATTTCAGAGTAGCATCTGTTTTGCGAATTATATATTCTTATATCATCCCAGAAGCGAATCAATAAACCATATCGATCAAATATGCTCAGTATCAGATTCAGCTTTTCTACACTAAATGATAATTAAGAGTAGCAACTACTTTGAGTCACGATCTTTTAAATGGAATCAGGTAAAAGAACGGTTATTTAGAATATGTTACTAAATGACACGCTGGTGTTAACTCGCCTTAGGGAGCTTATGGAATCGACGATTCTGTTCGTCCGTCTGTCCGTATACACACTGTCTCTCCAATGAATTGACCGATGTGATGTGAACCAAACTACTTACTTAAGTAACAAAGAATTGTGAATTTCCGTTAAAGCTCTAACTTTTATTTTTAATATGATTTTTATTTTTCTGAAATTAATTTGTATACAATTTTTATTTAAGGTTTCGTAATTCACTAGATTGAGAACGTATTATTAATTAATTACTAGGTAGATTTAAATTTTTCGAATTCTGTAATATATATGATTTTTTAGTATGTAAAACTGTATTTGAGGGGCAACAGTAATTTGTCAAAGTAAAATAACAACGGTTATCGCATATCTTGCTTCTTTAGGTTCTAAAATTTTTAGTTAACTGTATTATTGAAATAGTATGAGAATAATCTTAAACAATCTGTATAAAATATAAAATAGACTTATTGCAGGTTTGCGTATCACAGGTACAGAGCTTAACAATCTTCTTCATCACTAGCTGGTAGTAATATAACATCCATGCCCGGAATCGGCTGAACTTCTCTAAAATTCGGAAACAGAGAATCAAAAGTTTTGACTCTCTTTTTTGGCGGTTTGTCTCGCGATGACTTTCTCTCCTCGTTGCTAGTAGCTCCGGCTCTAATTTGCTCAAGATCCTCTGATTCCATTTCATTCACATGACCTAATAAGCTATCCGAATCTGGGAGGGGAAATTGTGGAAACAGCTTCAAAGGAGGAGCCTCTGGTAGTCTGATACTCTTTGCTCGTTTTTTAACTCCTATGATTTCTACATCAGATTCTGTCTCAACTTCACGCACATTTGTCTTAGAAGACTTTGATTTTCTCAAATTTTTGCTATCATTTACTCTTTCTGACATATCCGATTCTGTTGAACTGTTTCGAGTCCTGAAAGTGGAATTGATAGATCGATACATATCCATATTGTTAACTTGATCAAAGATCCCTTCTTCTGCATCACTCTCTGGTTCTACGACGGGAATCGGAGCAGCTGCATTTTTGGTAGATTTTTTGTGACGAATCATAGGACTCTTAGTTTGAACAACAGCAGGAGGTTCCTGAGAAGACACATTACTTATCAATCCACTATTCACTGGAGAAATGTTGATGCTGGTGTTATTTCCAGATACGACTTTCGTAGCCAAGTTTAGAGTTGCTTTGAATAACTCGTTTTGTATCACGATGATCACAGGGCTGCAATATTCCAAAAACAAATTATAATGACAGGTATAACTGCTCATATTTAGACAGTTATAAAAACATTTTGTTTTTGTATTTCGATTAAAAAACAAAAAATTATTCAGCTTTTACATATTTAATTAATAAATGTAATTTTTGAATTGCAATTTGGTAATTTTAAGGCACGTGTCAGGTACTACAGTTTTACTAATATCAATGCATTGTAAATAGTATTCAAATCTTACTCTTTTGGGCCTTGGAAATGCAGAGACAAATCTAGTTTTAATCCTTCAGCAAACGAAACAAACGCCTTAAACTCCCTTAGTGGAACGGTGATTTCGCTGTGAACCCGAATTATATATTCGGCGAAATCCAAAGAATTAACGCTTAACTCCGTGTAAATCTTGCCCTCTACAAATACCAGAAACACAATTGATAACAATAATGAATAAACCATAGGATGTAGGTACCTCGTTTGGGAACGATGATTATGTCATAATTCAGAAAAGTTTAACGACTGAAAAGTTATCGTATTTTTGATATTGCTTGCGTGAAAATGAACACAGCTTTGTTATAGTACAATAGCAATACGTGATATGAGCGTCACGCGTCAATAATGCAAGTTTATCAATAACAGGAATTAAGTGCACTAGTGTACAAAGTACAGATACAAATTAAACCATTTTCCCAAGGGGAAGAGGTTATTCGATTTTACTGAATATTACATAGAACCAAAGCAGTGTCATATCCAACTGTTTGGTGAAAACAGAATTCAAAAAGGTTAAACAGTTAAAACGCTATATGGGTGCATATTTGGAAACGAAAGTTGTATTGAAATAAAAGGAGAACACATGCAAAATGTTTGGCATGGTCAGAACGTTTTCTAACAGTCCTGGTTTTTAAATGCCCAAAAAATACTCCGAACTAGCACATAATATAATTATTATAGTACTGACTGCTTACCTCTCTTAACGACATCCGTTGTGCAGTTTTTAAGCTGGATTTTGTCATTCAATGTTTTTAGAGTCAAATCCGCAATTTTGTTTGTAGGTCCAAAGTTGGACACGGCGCCTAGAATAAATTTTGGATTGACCTTAATCCAATTGCTTAATCTCTCTGGGCAGCAATCAATTTCCAGAGCTTCTATTTCCACTGCTAGTCGCAAAGAGTAACGAACCACAGGTCCAAATTTGGTCAATAGAGCAATCTCCAAGTTGTCGCTATTTTCTTGCAAACTTATCTCACATGATATGACAGACTTCGTTAAAAACCGCTGAGAACGGAACGCTTTTAATAAGCATTTTGATGGTACCCGACATGCCAGAAAACCATTGTCATTTGTTACTGCTTCATAACTGAAAACAATAATGTAGCAACAGCACAATGAAGAATGATTTAGACTCATTACTGAAAACAATGTGTCTACTGTAATTAATAATGATTTGTTAGATCCGTCAGGTATCTAAACATAATCTAACAGCAGTAGTTGACTGAAACATATCTCTCACCTGTCGAAAAATTCCTTTTCGAACGAAGAAGAGCAAGAGACTGTCAAAGTTGAGTCGAATGTTGTTATTGTCACAAGACTGCCCGTAAATTGAAAGTGAACATCTCCGTCTCCAGTGGAAATCAAGGTTTGAATAGCTTTTCCCCATACTAAAAGGCACACAAAAATCCCATTAAAAATAGTACATAAAACTAAAACGTTTTTAATTGCAAATGTTTAATACAACACTGACTCTAAATACAAAATTGGCCAAAAACTCAGTATTAGAAATCCAAACCTTTTAAATTATTATTTCCGATTCGGCACTTCATTTTTAGGACAACCGAACAAACTGTTTATTTTATCAAATGAAACATGCAAGTTTGTTGTTTGTAGTCACCACCGGCAGAGTAATTAGGTAATAATTGCAGTTTATCTCATTTACGAATTAGCTATAACACAATGATCAAATCTGAAATCAGTCAGCTGAAAATAACTATTAGCTTATCAACAACCGGATTCAGGGACAAAAAATACTGGTCGGTAGATAAATGCCTTAAAAACCAGAAGTTTTACAGCTGTGAACTTCAGGAAGAAAACTACAAAAGGAATTTGTAATATCGACTCGGAAATTCGGTATACTCGGTCATGAACTACATGGACGTATTTTATCTACTCTATGAAATCAGTTTGAGCGCAATTAGACTGGCGCCTAGAAAAGTCGCTTATTGCCCCGCGGAAGAGCAAAGCTGTGCTGAGAATTTTGAGTTTTTACTTTGTTTTTGATGCTATGCTATGCTGCTGTGATCAGAAAAGCAGAATGAAGACAGACGTGAAGCTTTCATCCAATAAAAACCAAAAATAATGTATATATTTCTAAGGTTCAATGATTATTTTAAAAGTGTGTTAGTTGTAGATCCCTAAACTTGAATTTTAAATAGAGTATAAAATACAAAATACATTTGATTTTAAAAATATTGTATAGATAGTATTCCAAAAAATTTTCATTGGCAAACTCCAAAGCATACAGGTAAATTTTGATTAATGAAGTTGTAAGTAGCTCTTGGAACCCATATTTATGCCCATATACGGCGGAACGTACTAATACTACGTACATCAAGTGAACCTTATCAAAAAATGTAATTTATAGATTCAACTGCATGTACCTTTTTTTCTCCCTCTCCAAATGTTTCAGTTTATGTTACTAAATAAATAATAACGCATTTCCAACATTTGCATGTTAAGATGTTCACTAGTTTGAATTTGTTGCTTTTCCAATTGCATGGTTAGCGATTTTGTTCAAAATTATGTACAAAATAATTATTTTTAAGCTGCATGTAATGCTATATTTATTTACAATTTAGTATAACTACATTTTGTGCCTAATATAACTTTCTTTGTATTTTAGTATGAATTCGGACTTAAAGATATCTACTACTTGAAGTATTTGGATGCTATTAACGAAGGATGCACAGAACAAACTGTAACATTGCAAACTGTTGTTAAATTAAAATGATGTTTACCGTGGTGTCTTTATAACATTTCTAATAAACTTTGATGAGATAACTTAATCCTTTCTAAGACATTCATTTTGATTATTATGCAACAAAAATACAATGTACCATATAAAAAATTATGAGAAACAAAATTCTTTAAGAACTCAATTTATTTCAATTCGAAAATTTAAAACTTCATTTTATGTGGGTATTGTCCCGATCTCAAAGAAAAGGGTGCAGCCAAATACTTAAGCAATGCCTTCTTGTCTGCGCTAGCTTTAATCACGCTCAAGATGCCCGAGTCGACTGTTTTCTGTAAATGAAATGAACAAAAATGTCATCACACAATGTTATTGCCACTATTTAACAATGAAACCACATTTCTGCACAAAACAAAATGGCTGGTGTAAATACCTGATCTTTCTTTCGCTCATCGCTGACAACGTATTGAGGTTTGGTGGCAGCAAAGATGTCTCCGATTTGTTCTCTGCGTTGTTTTCTGGCATCTTTTTTATTACGACGGAAGTACACATCATCCAAAGTGGATGGAACCTGAACCTTAGAGACATCAAGTCTCGTAGTTGTGGCGATGACATATCGCTGATTTACACGCCGTAAAGGAACGCTGTTAAGTTTAAATGGTCCTGCACAGACAAATATTCACAGTTTTTAATAAGACATTCAATATTTAATCTAACATATGAATTCAAACAATTCTGAGAAACCTGTCCTTACCAGTCACAAGCAAAAGTCCAGACTTAAGTTGCTTCAGGAGAACAACTCTCTTTCCAGCATGTCGACCTGCAACCAAAATAAGGACAGTTCCAGGGGTCAAAGATCCACGAAGTTTTGTTTTCCGAACAACTCCAGTTCTCTTAATAATCCTCCGCTTTTTGGCTTCAGCAGTAGGATGATAACGCTTTGATTTTTTGATTTGCACCAAGCGTTTTCCTCCATTTTTGTCTCCACCTAAAACCTTTTCAACAACCAATGGCTTCTTTTGCGCATCCTGAAATAGTTAGACACCAAAATGATTAAATAAACATATTTTCATAAATAAATGAACACATTTGCAATTATAAAAATTATAGCTATAATGCCAATTTTATATTCCAAAAATTCTATGCTATTTTCAATGGTGAATTACAAATTATACATTTCATCTGATGCCATTAACATATTCTTACCTTAGTTTTATTTTTAATAGCCTTTTTGGCCCACAGTCCTTTCTTATGGAACATAGTTGAACGTCCAAATCTGTGCAATCCAGGTGTTAAGGTTGGGTTGCGGTGACTGTGCCCCTTGGGGCTTCCATCTTTCTTAGGTGCCGGCATTTCTCTCTGTAATTTAAATTAACACAAATTATTAATTTTATATAGTAAATGATTTTTATTCCCCTTCAATCTATTAACCTAATGTATTAAATAATTAAGACCATGTCGAAAGTTGCTACCAAATATTAATAAAACACGACAACAAGAACAAATAAAACCAGCGAGTTCTCCTCTTAGCTATGACAAAGACACTAGTTATAATTAATGGAAAATACAAGATTCAGAAAGTTCATAACTAAAATTGAAACTAAAAATGATTTATTTGATGTTTAATTGTTTTTAGTTAAAAATAGTCACCGATAATCTATCCCAATTGATGCAAAATAATTGTGACTGAAAGCATGCTCGATTGAGTGCGAAATAAAAAGGGCCGACGGCACGGTAGAAGTAAGTACCGACAGCTGAGTTAAATATTACGTATTAAAAGGAGAAAATATGTGCATTTTGGAATGAAGTTGATGGATTCTATTAGTAAATGAAAGGTTTCAGTGTTTAAAAAAGTTAAATTTTAGTTTTACCGTAAAGAAACTTCAAAAAATTCCAACTTACGGTGACACGGTGATCGCTGAAATTTCAACTCACTACTAATTCTGGACTGAGATCTAAGCACGCCGTGGGAAAGTAGTGCAGTCGGATACCAACAGAGTTCTACTTCTGCAACGAGCTCACTGAAAATTGCATGCGAGCGACCCACAAGCAAATCCTCGCTGTTCTGTCTGTGTAGAAATGTTTCATACGGTACTCCATTATTATTAATACATTGAGCATTCCAAATTGATCGTATGTGTGGATTTCAATGTATTAAAAAGTGGGGGACCTTAAGAAACTTTTTCGCTCTGAATTTGTACCGTGTAGATTCTACAAGAAAACGCGAATGCCAGAAAACTTCGAAGAATAATCCTAGGGAAGTAATCCTCTTGTAGGTTATAAAATAATTATGGAGGTTCCGCCGCGTATATCAAGTTTGAATTGAATTTTGGTGTCTATGTTGTAGGTGACCACTACCATAAATAACACAAGGAGGGAGAAGTAGAATGGTTTCTGTAGTTATGTCTTTTATTCAAGCTGGGAGTAGTGGCAGCATGCGACATCTACATTGCATTCACCAATATAGAAAAATAAAAAGCGCTTAAACTTATATTTGAATGGCAGCTGTGTAGGAAGATTTGTCGCAGAGTTGGAACTTTGGAACTTGGAAAGGAGGAGTTCCCTTGGTCTGTTATTGTAAAACTGGAACACTATTGTACGAAATTCAAACACTTGAATGACAATGAAAATTGACAAGTATTGAATTTTATCTGGGAGGATAGATAATTGCTAGCAATAACAGACTATGTTCTGAATGTTCTTTAGTCATGTGAGTTTGTTTAGAAATTGTCAACTGTCAATCAGGGCCAACTGAACAAGATTTAACTTTGTTCCGCCTTCTAAAACATCTGTAGTCTCTGAGAATCTAAGTTTGCAAACCTGGTCCATACTCCATACTATGTTCATTCCCATTTACTTCCATTCATTTAGATTTTCTAAACTTTTAAGTCTACAGCTGACAGCCAATACCTAAATTATTTATTAACTAGGATTTAGATAAATTTTCAGTTTGTCTTGTTTGTGATTTCGACTTGTGACATAGTCGTAGTAGAAATAAATGAAGATTTTCTGATTATTAGTGGTAGTTAGACTGAGATTTATGATTAAAATAGTTTAGAAAAACAAAGAGTCTCGTTTTTTTATTTTCAGCACGTTCAAATAAGCTTAAATAATAATAGTGTGACTATATTTCAACAATAAAACACAATCATGAGCACCAGCACAAATGAAACCAGAAGACCCATGAATACATGTATCGACGTGGACATTATCAAAAAACTCGCCCGTAAAGATCTGATTGCGCTTATTCAAAAGAGTCCTGGAGAAAAGGTTTGCATTTTAATTTATTTATAATATATGATATTATTCACTTTTGACTTCTTTTGTAAAATTTTTATTTAATTCTTAAATTGTGTCATTTTAATAATCTCGAATTTGATTAACAGGTTTTAGTATGGGATCTTGCACTGGCTAACCCTACCAATTTAATCGCTACCCATGCCGACTTTAAGGACAATGGCGTAGTAAAAATGTTGCCTTTGGAGCCCAGATTGCAGCTTCCAAATGATGTTTCAGAAACTGTACTTTTTATTTGCCGTCCGCTGGTTAGTTTGATGAATGACATTGCTTCTTGTATACGAAATGAAGAAAGACAGGGAAGACGAAAAAAATTCCACATATTTTTCTTACCTCGGTCTTCACAATTATGCACCAAATGGTTGGAGGTGAGTAACTTCCGTATTTAAAACATTTTATGTTTTGAAATTACTATTTTTAATTTAAATCATTACTCTGCAATTAGGACAATTCGGTCATGCGCAGCATACAATCTATAGAAGAACTTCCTCTACTCTTATTTCCCCTTGACAATGATGTTCTAACTATGGAATTGGATTCAGCCTTCAAAGAATTTCATATAGACAATGACCCTACGAGCATGCACCATGTCGCTAAAGCTTTGGTCTTCCTACAGAAGAAGTACGGGACGCCCAATCATGTTTTTGGAAAAGGACCAGCTGCTAGTTACGTTTATGATCTAATGCAATGTATCAGAAATGAAAGTGTCTCATTAAAACCACAGGTAAACTTTTAATATATATACTTTAAATGAATTGTCTTTATTTGACCACTACAATGCATTATGAATATTTTAGATGACAAATTCGAAGATAGAAAACATGATTTTGATCGATCGACAAGTTGATTTACTTTCTCCTTTGGTCACTCAATTAACATATGAAGGCTTAATCGACGAATTCTATGGAATTACAAATAGTAAGGCGTAAAAGCAATGCAATACAGTATCTAAATTATTTTTGGTGTCAAAATCGCTCGAGTTGTGAATATATGAAAATTATGATTAATTTACAGACCAAGTTAAATTTCCCGAAGAAAAATTTGGCAGCCCCAAAACAATGAATTTACATTCTTCTGAAGAGCTTTATATGGAATTAAGGGATAAAAGTTTTAGTGCAATAGGTGTTGCTTTAAGAGGGAAAGCACACGAAATACAAGAAGTATTCAAACAAAAAGACAAGGCGCAATCAATGGGAGAAATGAAAAGACTAGTTCAACAGTTACCAGCTGTAAATGCTTTGAAAACATCCTTGTCAAATCGTAAGGCTACTTTATACTATAAATAATAGTTAGTTGCTGAAAAGCTGATTTCATTAATTTTAAATTAAATTTGATTATTCTTCAGACACATCTGTTGCTGAGCGTTTAAAGTCCAGTACTGAAAATGAAGACTTCTTAGCCAGTCTCGAGTGTGAGCAAGAGTTGCTAAACGGCATGGATACAGACAAAGTGAATTCTCACATTGAAGATTTGTGTAGCAGAAAGGCTCCTCTCAAAAAAATCCTTCGGCTCGTAATAATTCAATGTACGTACTTACAACACTAGTTAAAGCCGTCAATGTAATTCTCTGGCCCATTTAATCATTATGAATCACATTTTATGCAAAAATCATTTTTATGTAGGCATTACCGGAGGAGGATTAAAGCCTAAATTGATGCAGCATTACGAGAGAATAATCATTCAAAACTATGGGTTTGAGCACATCCTTACACTCCAAAGACTTCACGCAGTTAAACTTTTGCAAGATAAAGTGAGTTCCCTGCAATCCAGCACAATTAACACATCTCATTTAATTTTCAACCTAATAAATTACTTGGAACTTGTAGAGTGGAATCCGGTACTCGGTGTTACGCAGAGCTCTTAACTTGACAGTTTGTGACGTCTCAGAAACAAAGCCTGAAGATTTTGCGTATGTACACAGCATGTAAGTGGTTCTTTAAATGCAAATAATTAAAACTGACAATATTAAATATACCTATTACTATATTTAATATTGTTAGTTTTGGTTGTTATAGTTGTTCTGTAATAATGCAATAAATAAAAATTAGATATGCTCCTTTGAGCATCCGCTTGGTACAACATCGTTTGAAGCCGTCACTGTGGTCATCCTTGAAATATTCACTACCGTCTTTGCTCCCGGGACCAACTGTAGATGCTAATTTCGAGACGCCATTTATGCCTAACTCATCGTCAGTTGGAAAAAGATCTGTCAAATCCACACTAGTTGTTTTTATTGGTGGATGCACATTTGCCGAAATATCAGCGCTAAGATTTTTAGCCCAACAAGAAGACGACTGTAAGTTTTTTCTTACGAGTTGACACTTTCTTTATTTTAAATTGGCTGTGATTTCGTATATGATATTCTGTTGTGTTTTTTTAGGTGAATTTCTGGTCTTGACGACTAAAATTATCAATGGTAATACATTCCTAAACAGTCTTTTCGACGATCCAAGAGAAAGTGGTTAATGCAAGAAGTGATATGCTAAGCTTTTAATTTAAGTAACTGCCGCCTCAAGTTGAATGAGGCTAAAAATATTCTAAAGTCAATAATATGTATATGTGGATTCGCTATATTAATACTATAAATAATGCATTTCCAATGGTACTACCTACACTGTTTAGGATTTGTTCATGAAGAGCCAAATAATAATCATAATTCTAAATTTCCATTTAAATATCTTAATAAAGTCATACACAACTACAAATAACGTAACAGTGTGTGTTAATTTCATTTTTAGCTTTATTACTTAGACAATGCATTTCATCAGGTTACCAGTTAACTAGATTTAACCGGATTTCTATTATAATATCATAAATTGAACATTCATTGTTTAGACTAAGTACTTAAGTATGTACAGTGCAAACAGCAATGGACTTTTATATGAATATAATCAGCGAACATCTTCCATATCAAATCGGAAGGTGCTATTGTTAGTTAAATAAAAAATACTCTTGGAATATAAACGTACTTGGCAGAGTAGACTTACTGCAATGGATCAGGAAAATAGTAAATATTATTATAGTTGCCCGGAGGTGATTGAGTTGACATTCTTAATCTAATCTTAATAACTAAATATTACATTCATCATATGCAATATAATGAGATTTTTTCTATATTAGTCTTACACATTTTTTACAGCAGTAGTTAGGTAATCAGTGGTAATAGTATTTAATTAAATCTCTTCTGTGGTTTCCATTTCTTCGTCATTGCTATTTTTATTTAATTCCTTACTTACAAAATTGGTCGATGTATTTGATGGTACTACCCTACTGTTCGGCAAAACTGGGTTTCGGGAATTCGAACTGGGAGGGGAAACTACCCCATCCAAAGGACTGGGGCTTGGTAAAAGAGGCTTCCATAACACCACTGAAAATAAAACTTTATTAACATACCCCAAACGCAATGGAACATTAAAATTAAAATTATAAATGAAGACTCACCTGCCATTGTGGCCTGTTTCACCATTTGCTGAGCGAGTACCGTTGAGATATCGACGGGCCTTTCTGCCATAGAATTCTGGACCTCGTTTGAAAGTATCAAAGAAGTATATGTGACCGACCCATCCCCAATTGACTTACCCAAAAAACTCTTATGTTTATACCCACCACCTTTTGTTTCATTTTCAACCATGCATTCTCGCAAACCTGTTGAAGGGATCTCCTCACTCTCGTCCACAACCATAGACTCTAATTCTGCAGAACCCCTACGTGAATCTGAACGCTGTTGATTAATTTCGGTTACTGTTGCACGTTCAGTTGAAGTTGTGTTTTGGGTGACAGGATTGGTCGGGAAATTACCCCGCATGTACCCATCGCTATCTAATACATAGTCCTGTACAGTTTCGTCCACGGCAAATAACTTCGCTGAGGGTTCCCTGTACAACATTCCCCCAATTTAGGACTTATAAGACTATTATTATTATTATTTCATTGCTTGATATGATATGATATGGTATAATTACAGGAAAATGAGTAATGGTAGTTGATACCATTACTAATTTTCCTACAATCATATCATATTTTAGTAATACGCCAAACTACAATATAATTTACTGCACACAAAGCACTTAGATCGAAAACAGAAAGAAGTATCTTCTTAAAATGACGAACTCTTCCATGAAAATTTTTTCTACCATGAAAATATAAAAATGTCAAGACTTATTTTTCAACATAAAGAAAGGGCTACAAACAGACTATATTATCTCTGTTACCTATATTAAATAACATTACTCAAGTGAATACAACATTAATTATATCAATTGAATTGCGACAATCAGTATTTAATTTTCAAATAATAAACAATTTCAATTCAAAGCCAAAATAATAAAATTCGTCCTTGGTTGCTCTTTAATAAAATATTTCTTAGTTTTATTTTTGGCTTGCCACATTAAAATTGATAAATTAGTGGCAGATATGGACTTACATTTCTTCATCTCTTTCCGCACCGGTCAGTTCCAATTTGCGCTTTGACCCAGCACATGGAATCCATTCACAAACGGCGTCCTTCCTTTTCTTTTGAATGTGTCGAGGCGGATTCGCAAGCTCCACACGATTCCAAAAATCCGACATTTTTATTTCTTCTCCTAAAACATGAACACCAAACTTAAAATAATTTTTACTTTTACTTTAAATGTCACATTAAATGAACAATATACTTAAGCAAAAGTAGTAACTGACCTCAAAAATTGTTGGATGTTCAAAATTGCTGTAAAGACCAAACTGGGCTTGTTGGCCAAAATATTGTACTGATACTCTGTCTAACTAGGAAATCGTTCTAGCGTCTAAAAGTAAAAATCGGCTTCGATACGACGCAGAAGAAAAACAGAATGGTTATTCGATAGATAATAGGAATTCCGTCTTCTGAGAACTTGTTATCTTATAAAAGATAAGCAAGCTCAATGGAAATGTACTCCCTTGTATGGTAAGCAGTTGCTCGGCGAAGTCAACATGAGTTGGTGAACTTAGATAACCTGATAAAAATAATTTTATTTGTTTGAATAAAATAAGGAGATGCATCTTCGTATCTCTACAAATCAAGGACAACTTCAATGCACGTAAAGGTAGCTATAAAACTAAAGATAACAAAAATTCTTGTGATTTTAGGTAAATGTCCGGCTCAGTCGTCGTAGGCGATACTGGATTTCACTAATATTCACTATAAGTAACTTACGTGTACGGCAGTTAGATTTTCCACAATTCAACAGCTTGCAAACTAAAATTCTGAAGTCATAAAAGTTGGAGATAAAAGAAACCTGGAGGTGGAAGTCCTTTTAATCACAATTCTACTGAAGTTTATAGTTTCTCAATAAAATTGACAGTGTTCCATAAAAAGGTCATTTGTTTCAGATTGATAATTAAAAATAGTTACTAAGTCGTTTTGAAGCGTTTGCAGCTATTTCGTTTACTTTTGTATTATATTATTATTGTTTGTCTATAGGAGCTAAGAAATTTTGATGTACATGGTTGCAAAGGAAGAAGACGAATGACAGATATATCTCGTGTATTTACCCGTGTGTTCTGCTTTTGCCTCTATTCTACTTCTGAGTTGTTGATTGTTTGCATGTTTGGGTGAACTGAAAAACAAGCCTGCAACTATCTACTCCACTACCAACTACTACATACTGATTGACCGGTCTCTGTAGTTTCTCTAGTCTCTGTACTGTTTACCGATATCAAATTGTGCTTTACATCTCCCCGGCGACATCAGCAACAGTTCAACTGCTAATTCGAGAATTTTCTCCGTTTCTCCTGTAGCTACTGATTCTCTCCTTCATGCAGACACAGAGAATTATTACTATTATGTCAGTACATAGTCACATATTATATTCTCATAAAAGTCAGTCGATCGAGTAACGAGTGTTGTACGACCGATGGGAGGGAACAGATTCGTTTGTATTATACATATAATAACAATTATTGTCTAGGTTGTGTTGTGGCTGCAGCAGTTGATTGTGGAATTTGAAATTACTACTATAACATTATTAGATTGAGGTTTTATCAGTTTTGTACCAATCAACATATTTAATGATAATTAGCTTAGCATCTCTAATATCCTCATGTAAGTAAATACAAACTGGCTGTGTATTTCTTAGTTTTCGTATTGGGGAAAATATCTGCGCGGAACAGTTTTGTCTAAAGCTAAACCAACAAATCACACAATTTGAAGCTTTATAATTAAAATATGACAAGTTGTAAATGTTATAAGAATAAGTGGAATTTTACCATTTTATGTAAATTGTCAGCACAAAAACAAATAATTCTAAACAATTATTTGACTACGTTTATTTTTAGACGCTATAGATTTTTTCAATGGGGTTT
>JAAAYG020017488.1:0-10021 GCA_009936455.2 Tomocerus minor
AAAGGAATTATTTTGGGAATGATTTTAACGTGACTCATATACTGATAAGAAGTTAAAGAAAAATTAATGTTGTGCGTTTAATGAATATTTCCAAAAACCTATATCTAAGTACGTATAATAGTGGAAGACAAGATTGATTTATGATAGAGATTCTGTATCTATTCTTTAATTGTGCTATAATAGAGCTGAGCGTTGGTGTGTATGTAGGTGGGTCGGTGGTGGGAATATGCTGTGGATAGGAGAAAGAGATGATAGGAATTAATAAATGGGAAGCTATAGATTTAATCTTTCCTTACTCATTTATTAGAGGGAAATGTCTCCTTGTGGTTGAGATTAGTTGAAGTGAAAGAGTTCGTAACCTGTGCATGCACATATTCCTATTATTATCGAGATAGGCGAGATAGATGAGTCTGTTCGCCCATAAAAGTTTTGCCACCATTGTTAGTATGAGTGGTTGAGGTTCTGCTCAGCTCTCTGTCGACCCGGCAGAGGCAAAGGAGATAATAAGTACTAATATCGAAGATGAGTCGTTATTTGTAATGGGTAAAGTGGGTAGTAGTGAGTAGATAGAGAGAGAGAGAGAGAGAGTGAGAGTGACAGTAGGCAAAGACTTACTTACTCCGTATAGGTAAAAAAGAAGAAAAGAGTATGAGTGTTCTTCCATCGGAAGAACAAGTAAGTAGATGAAGAGAAGTAAGATGCGGAGTTATAGTCTTCAGCCATGCTTTCTTTGCTCTCTGCTTCAGCTTGGCTCAGCTCAGTTGAGCTTGTAGGCATTATTAGAGTGGAGTGGATTGTGTGTGACGTGATACTGAGAGAGATCTGCTCGGTAAACGAAGAGATGAGCTTTCCTCGCTCCGTCCATGGATCTTCGCCGTCTTTGCCTTTTTCTCCGCCGTGTATGCAGTGGTGGATGTGGGGATGGTGGGAGATGGTCGCTGAAGAAGAAGAAGAGACTCACACACACAACTGCTAACTACTGGAAGTTTTCGTTGGCATTGAGAGACTGAAATTGAGAAACATGGTACGTCGGGGATTAGGAATTTGTTCTACTTTTACTTCTTTTTCTCTCTTGGCTTATATAAGTAAAGAAGGAAAGTTGCAACTTCCTGCTCTGCCCTTTCCATGTTTTGTCATTCTTCTCTTTCCTTGCCTACTTGATCCAGTAACGGAGCCAAGCCAAGCCGAGGAAGGCGAGGGAAGGGAAGGCAGCCTTGGATTTCCTTCTCCACTCTCACAAAGTCTACTCAACTCTATTCTGCCTCATCTGACTTGTTTCTTGTTCGTCATGCGGTTTTCACAAGACATTTATTACAGTTTAGTGGGTTTTAGTGCGTGCTCCTTATAGATGATTAACATTTTTCTAGCCACTATGTATCTAGCCACCACGGCACGTCTATTCATCTCTGTTATTATACAGACTCCTATTAATATATCTCCGTGTCTGTCTCCAGCTCCTCTCTCACAGCCCGGCTTATCGCTAGCTTAGCTTTTCCTCCACGTCCTATTCAATGTTCAAGCTTTTGTCTTTACAGTCCTACTGAGTGAGGTACTTACCATTAGTATTTCCTAGATTTCCCGCACCCTTCTTTCTCCACACTCATATATTTAGACTATCATCCCATGAAAATTTCCATTCACAAATACACTCTTATACTTTGTACATACTAATAAGTTTATGTCAGAGCTTGACTATATAATAATGTAAACTGCCTATAGTCCACTACTACAAGGATGGAGACGTGTCTAGATTCTGCCTTTATTTTAGTTGGAAATACAGACACATATTTATAGAGTTAGCTCTAGCATTCCAAATTCCAGCTACAAGCAATCATTCTCAATTGTGTTACAGAGAAGACAGTGATAGCCCAGCTAAAGATTAAATCTAATCTGTATCACTACCATTATCAAAGATATAATAATAAACATTTTCCGTTTAACTGGCTATGGGGGAAAATTAATGGGCTACTAGAGATTCTTTCTTTCAGCGCCGAATATTTTCAACGTACCTTTTAGAAATGCAACCGTTTGTGAGGCAGTAGTAAAAGTAATTATTTTTCGGGGAGATGAAGACTCGGAAGCTCAGATGATTTGAGTCAGTAGTGTCCCTAGAAATATATGTCGTTGAAGGATGCGTGGTCACAAACGACTTTGTGAGAGTTAAGGAAGAATTTTTCGTTTGCCAGGGATTCCTAAGTTGTAATCTGAAGTGAGAAAAGAGTCTGAGTAACAAGTACAAACTAGTAGGATTATGAGAGTATTGAGCTAAAAAGAAGTTTTTACTGCAGTCTGTTTTCGTCAACATGAAGATACTTAAGTAGCATGAACGTGTCCAAAACTCCGTTGATCAGACTTTTAGTAAATATTGTGAGAGGGAGAGGAAGGATAGTTTCAACGATTAAACTAGATCCGTGCCGAGTGAAGTACCAGAGATAAGAATAGAGATGACTGGGGAAAAGTTGCGAAAAAGCAACAGAAAACACATTATACTTTAGGCAGTGTTGTTGTCATGTACGAAATAGTAATAATATAAGTTGTGGAAAGTTAAAGAAATGTCTTACAATATCCTTTCTTGTATCGTACTCGTCTTTACTACTTACCTTTTCAGTGGAAATGTTATGACACATCCTAGGAAAAATGTCTTTTTTCGAGGCAGAGATATTAAGAGTCTCTTTTGATGCCAGGCGTTATTGTGCAAGTGTTTTGCGAATGGATGGAGGTGGCTCTATATAGGTGTGCTCTGTTGTCTCCTTAAATGTAATGCGGACGTGTCCCCAAGTTTTTCCTGGAAGTTATCGTCTGTGTCATTGTTTCATTGCTGGTTATTGGTTTACAGGTCCGGACTCTGGTTCACGCTGGAGAAAGTGGGAAGCAATCGCTGCTGCAAAGGAGATTAGGAGTTGTCGTCGGTGCCGTCGTTGGAGTCGTAGTCTTCGTCGTCCTTATCACCACCTTGGCTTGTGTCAAGTTCCGAAAGAGACGGATTCTTCGACAACAGGTTCCTATTTATCCACTAATCCCTTCTTTCGTTTTCACATGCGAATCTGTGGGCGACCCTCTTTTGTCACTTCCCTCACTCACTGATTTCCTTCATTGCAATGCAATGGACTCCCTCCACTCCTCACTGTCTCAATCTCCTCTCCTTTTACTTCTTTAACACTCTCCTCTCATTCTATTTACTATTCTTCACAGAAAGCCTTTCTTCTCCCCGACTATAGCCCTCTTTCACACAACCACATTTGCTTTACCCATACACACACTCAAACATTTCCTTTCATTCCACTCTTATTATTCCTTTTCATTTACTCTTTTTTACGAGTCATTCTCAATTTACGCTCCTCAGCACTTGTTTTACCCACCATCAAATCACAAAGAATGAAATTCCTTCCGTCCTACGTACTCTTCCTAGCACTTCCTCTTAAAGAAGCCTTTCTCTTCGCTTTTCTTGTCCTTTGTACAGTAATATTAGTATTTAGAAGAATTTATGTGGGTTTTTATTGGAGTTTTTAATATTTGCGATATGAATGTAATTTTGTAGAATGGGAAGTTAGACCCAAGAGTTACAGACTCGTTAACGAACTCAAATAATGTGGGCTCTCTTGCCGGCTACCATCATCATAATAATCACCAGCACCACTCTCACCATCATCATCACGGTAATGGAAATGGGACGTCGACTCCAGGCAACTTGAGTCCAGAGTTCCTTACTTATCGCCACTACTCCATTACCACAGACGGCGGTCTCCATCCCTCACAGACATCAACGACAGAGCTCGAAAGATTATGATACAACCAGTTAGCTTCTGAATCGCCAGAAGAATCGTGCATCTAAAAACCGTCCTTTTTTAAACAATTCTCCACAAAATTGTGCTCTCTCTAAAAAGATACCTCAAAACTTTTAACTTACATTTACAAATGACTCGCGACACTCATCCAGTGCTCACCGTCAATCTTTTGCTACAAAACTAAACACTAATAACAAATGTAAATGTAAATGTAACGTAACCAGTTTTTTATTACAACTTTACATAACTACTATTCATACATAGCTCTGTACAATTATAGACATAATTACTTAAATATCATGTAGATCTACGACAGAGCATTCATCTGTCTGTACTGTAGTACCTTTTACCTTCTGTAGAAAGTATTGACTATAATGTGGTACATGACAAAGTGTTTACAATATCATTTTATTACATTTAGTTCATAGAAAATGTAGTTGTAGTAAACCATAGGTATTGTAGCTTGGTGAAATATTGAGACAATGAAAGAAACAATACTTGATTTAAGACAAAGAGGTAAATAACCATTCTTACGGCTTGTAATATTCAATGTACTTGTAAAATGCCTGTACATAATATTTATGAAGCAATCGAGACTTAATTTATTATTTTGTAGCAATTACTAGCTAATCCATGTCAAACAGTAGAAAAGTTTTGATGTAGATAGTTTAAGTAAGATAACCGAATGTATTATATGATGCAGTAGACATAATATTTATATAGTACACTAGTTTGGTTACCATTAAATTATCATGTTTATAGTTAATTGTGCTGAAGGCGAGAAGTGTATCATTATTGTACTAATGGAGACTTATTACAGGATGTAAAACTCGGTTCAAGCTAAACTAATATAGTTCACATTCTGTGCAGTAATCCTAAATAGAATGTGAGCTGTTTAGAAACAATATAATATATTTACTATAGTTTTAGGTTCGCAAAGTTTTTGATCTAAACCCAATTTAAGCAACAAATATTTACTTAAACTATAAACACTTACCATTAATTACGTTAGGGTAATAAAACTTTTGACACAAATAAATATATTCATTGTACTTTGTGCCTTACTAATGTTAATACTATAGCTAAGTGTAATGTACATAAAAGATTAGATTCATCGTTCCTTATTGGATGTAAATTATAGCTAAGTATATAAAGGTACCCACAAAGGGTACTTTTGAATAATACGGGGATGCAAATGCAAATGTACAGAAGAAGAACTTAAGTTCTCATAGCTTCGCCATAATAATGCAGATAATGTGCAGTTTATTCGACATAAATTATGTTGATAAGTATTGTAAGATACCATGGGTATGTTTTCCTATACAATTCAGAGTGATCAAGTTTAAATTGTAATTATCTCTTGTGCATATTAGTGTATGTTGGTCTGATAGATGAAAAGTTAAGGATAAGTCACAAACCTTATTATTGCCATTTAGCATCTCTTGTTCTTTCATATTGTTAACATATTGTTAAAATTAGAGTCGTTATGTGCATCTCCTTACAAATATCTATGTATATGTAGCATTGATCTAGTTTTGCTAATTAGTGTTACTCGTAATTGTTACGGTTAAAGTAGCTGCATAAATGTTCAATTAATTCTGTGTACATATTAGAGAAACTATGTAAAGCTAATGTATGTGTACCTAAACTATGCCCATGTATGTACTCTGTATGCCATTATCATTAATTATTAGGCTATTTTTTAACGATGTATGTACAGCGTATTTATTATCCCTACTGTCTGTATATCTGTGGTGGATGTATTGTAGTCTATAAGAAATGCAGATGCAAATTCAGGAACAATCCACTGCTTACTATACAGCAAAGAAATCAGCTAAAGGAAGTCCAAATTTACATACCGATTTAAATGTAATTTATACTGGATTTACTACTTAGGTACCTCTACTACATAACAATGGACAACTATAGAACCTCTTAGTAGACAGTTATGAAATAGGAAATGCTAGCCGTCAATCACAACTACGATACAATAATTTCTAGTATTTTTTGTTTATTTGTAGCATTGCTCCTATTGGTGTATTCGGTAACAAAGCAAATGGTTTAAGATGTAAAATTATGTGGGAGGGATTTTAGATTAAAAGTAGCCAAGTGGGAAAAAAGGGTATTGAATGATGACAAATGGAGAAGTTGAATAGGGGACATGACTTGACGTACTTTAGTATACTGTTGACATTACGTAATAATGTACTATCAAAAACCTATTCATAAGTAAGACGTACATACATACATACATATTATCTATATGTGGACAAACGCAAATGTTGGAAGGAGGGGATGAAAAGTTTTTGAATAAAATAACTGTTGCTGTAAATTGTTGTTTTTTAAAGGAAACATTTTTCCTCCATTGTAGTATGAAGAGCATAAAAGTGAGAGAGGACATTAGCATTAACTACAAAACTTTGTAAATTATAGGAATATATGTCCATAGGATTCATAGTTATTTTTGCTAACCTGCCCTACGCCTACCTGCCTTATATTTATGAGAGTAGTTAGCTGTAGAAAAACTTTAGAGTAGAAACCCATTTCCAATTTAGTGTTAGTACGTTATAATTAAAAGGAAGATGCTCTTGTCTATTTAGCACGGAGCATAGTCTAGAGACTGAGGGAGGGTTGATATAGGTGTAGGCACTGTTGGAGCATCCTATCATCACAATGATCAGAAGGGAAAGACAAAGAAGAAAATTATCTCATCAAATAAACATAAATGGAATTAGGTTAGTTCTTGCAAACCGTTATTTTTATGCTGAAAACTTTTGTGTTCGTCCTCTCTCTCCCTTTGCCGTGCTGTGACATGCTATAGTGCAGCAGTTAGTAACTGAAGTTAAAATGAAGCTGGGATGGAAGTGTCATTTCAGGAGGGAGAGGCGAGGAGAAGAGCTGGAGCCGGGCACAACAGAATATGCTACACTCTGTAATGCAACACAGAAAAGGATGAAACTTTAGGAAGAGAATGAGAGAGCAGGAGGAAGTTTGAATGAAACAAGTCAACTCAACTCACTCGGCACTAGTACTACATATTATATCGAGGAGAAGTGAACTTTGTCAAGGAAAATAAGGGCAAAGATTTAAGGAACAAAAACAAAAGCCATAACAAGAGCTGAGGGAAGCTGCTAGAGTAACTCTACACTCTTCTCTACTGTGAGCAATTCAAAGACAAACGAACTTACAATGCACTCTCTCTCTCTCTCTCCTCTATGATCCTACAAGTCTGCACTTTCCCTCGTTTTCTTCTTCCCATTGCTCTCTTCTACACTTTATGTACACACTCACTAACAACAGGGAGATACAGTCTCCCCGGCTCTAATGCATTGTTGAATGGCACTGTCAACCTTCCTTTCTCTCCGCTTCCCAACTACTAACTCGAAAATGAGAGAGTGTTTTACTAGAGCCCTGTGTAATCTAATGTAATGCAAATGTCTAAGTTTTAGTTCCTCTGCCAGAGAAGACAGCAGAACAGAGACTCACTCACTTCCTCACAACAATCACCAAACAAGAAAGACTCTTCTCCGAACAGACCATATACTTAACAACATACAAATTAACTCCTATACAATTTATGCAACCACTCATTCCTATTATACAGACTTTCACCACTTGTCAATACACAAACACATCCCACTCACTTCAGCCATCATACCGATGAACAGTCCCATTCTTAAATAGTGACATTGCTTGACGCTAAAATCACTGCTCGTCCATCAGTTGTTCCTATGTGACAAATGATAGTAGAATCTGTTCCTATTTTCGGTTTCCTTACACTGAAGTCTAAAGCAGGTTATTTGTGCTGGAGTGATGAGAAAACAATTTCGAATACTATTTTTCTATCTTGTCCCTCTAAATAATGATAGCGCGAGGATAATAATAATGCCAAAGAGAAAAGGAGAAAAGAAAGGCATTTCCTGTTATGTGATGTGATGGAAGGGATTGAGTTCTAAGCCACGTAGAATTCTAACACTAAACAATTTACAGTGCACATTATACTTCTTTAGTATCCTACTGGGCTTGTCCGTAGTGTGCCGTAAACAAGATGATACTACACTCCTACAAACTTTAACATAGAGAAATTTTAGCTCTGTCTCTTTTTTCATCCCTGACCCAGTTTACTGTCATAAAAGAAACTGCTAACATCATTATATGAATTGTAGTTTTTCCCACGCACCCAAGTCAAAAGGGATTATGCTAATTTCAAAATTTTAAGCCATAAGCTCATTTTCATTGAAATAGAAACGCAGATAGTATAGCTATTATAATGCTACCCTACTGGCTGCTGATAGATGATGTTGATTTGGCAATATCTCTCGTTTGTTCATTGCTTGGAATTCAGCAGAATTTAAACCCACTGCCACTGATTCAGTCAGTGTGTTACTGGGTAGTACGATTTAAGTAGCGTAGTAGGTACCTAATTATTTATTTATTCTTTGCGATTTAAGCTTCTTTTATTCATACTTCTGATGGTTAAAACTATAACTACCTTATTGAATTTATATGAATTACGGTCCTTGCTTGACATTATATCCTTATATACATATTATTATCCTGACAAACACAAGTAAGAATAAAAATGATAGTGGGCTTTAACTGTAGAAATCTCACTACCACCACCCACACTCCTACCACACATCGATCACAGTTCGTTAGAACACGTCATCACTTTTATTTAGCCACAAAGTTTCATTGAATTGAGCTTATGAAATTACTGGTAATCCTGATTGATGTAGTGAAGAATTTGAGATGGATATGGGTATCTATTGAAAAGATGCACATTGTACATGTGTCTAGATTGTTATAGTAATCCTATTTGAATATAAAATAAAGAAATTAGAATAGCCGAAGGAAGACGGGTTTATGCCTATAGCTTTGTTGTAGGCCTTAAGTGCGTATTTATTTAAGTCAAGGCTTATAGCTGCATGGCATGGGATTGTTAATAGTATTCAGAGAGCGATATAAAATGTTTATGCATTATCTGTAGGAGAAAGGAGAATATTAATCCTGTTTGTAATAGTGGCCACATCCTGAGCCAACTATGGTTGTGGTAACATAGTCATCGAAATGTGCTAATGTCATATATTATCTGCAGTGGAGGAGAATGGAGCGAAGGTTGGACTTTTCTTCTTGACTGAAGACATGATGGAGAAATGGCTAATAGACATAACGATGTATGCATAAGCAGAAGTGGCTATACGGGAGCAGAGAGATCTGAGGAAGCAATGAGCAGGAGCATGAACTGCTTGTATCCGTGAGGGAAGAAGCAAGGAAATAGAGTCGGCGGAAGACAAGGGAGGACGGGCGCGGGCAGAGATAAGTAGCAATGTCGGCTGGCAGGGTTTCTAAGGGCCATAGCAGTCAGTGCTGCTGGATAATAATATTAGACAGCCACACACAGTCATCACGATAAAAGGCCATCATTGACACCACCAAAGGAGTTTTTGACTTGCAAATTCCCCTTGTGCCAATATAGTCGCTGAAAGGATCTTTGCTTACTTTTCCCTTAGCATTTTGATGCTCAACTGAACTGAACTCACATCAAGTCACATCACACAGCACAACCAACCTCTCGCTCTCTTGGCACATCCCATGCTCACACATTACCCAACGCAACTAGAACAGAAAGGGAACACTATAGCCTTGCCTCGCTCAGGCTCTTCCTGCTGCACCAGACAGAGACTCAATTCTCCATCACTCTATCCACACACAAGTTAACTTAACTAACCTAAGACGAACAGCTCAAGAAGCAAATCAACAAAAGTCAACTTCATTTCCCTCAACGACTCCCATTATTATCTTCTCTCTTTCTCCGAATATGCATTAGGTAGTTTCCCTTAGACAGAAGAGACCACAGAGCAAAATGCACATCTATCCTCCCAAACAGAAATACCTACTTGGCTATGCATTTAGCTCACTCACTTGAGACGACTGGGCCATAAGTTGTTAATATTGGGGCTCTTCATTCCTCACTTTGTGTTTCTGTAGTAGCATCTACTGTGCTAGCTTAGCAGTTAGATATGAGACTCCTTTTCGCAACCCTTTGGCTGTGATTCGCAAAAATACTACAGCGGTAACGCTACTGCTACTTAATATATGCATGAATGAGACTGTTCTTTTTCGTCTTTCTTATTGGAATTCGCAAAAGCAGTTCGCTTGTCATTTCATCCTATAATATTAGTCAAATTCTGTTCCCCACCACCAGAATTTATATACCAATGGATGTACCTGGG
>JAAAYG020017499.1:5924-20047 GCA_009936455.2 Tomocerus minor
TAAAAGGCATTCTAAAACAAAAGAAGACAAATAAATAAAAAATCCTAACGCCTACAAAAGACAACCAACAGAAACGATTAGTGCTAGTTGCTGTTTTTCATAATTATCACATAATATTACCGATGTATTAGTGATCCTGGTAAAGTCGTTATCACTGGATTCAATGGATGCCGATGCCGGTCATCTGCACTCGTTCCAATTTTCAAATGACTGACACAGACAGCTGACGGAACAGGATATTTAACCGTAGAATGTAGAGCAGAATACCCAAACACTATTTACCTAAAAGTATCGAAACGTAAGATAAATAATGTTAAACTCATCATTTACAACACATTTTGCATAGATCAGCAAACCTTTACTTCTGCTTTCCTACCTGTGTAAAACCTTGCCTATTTCTAATTACAGTTTGAAATTTTGGCGGTAGGCAGTATTGTGCCTACGGAGAGTGAAGTGAAGACTGAATGTTGCATGAACACTCACTCGTTCATAAAGTCATAAGTGCCAAAGCATTGTAAATACACTTTTCTTCGGAATCTTGTTATTATGAGCAATAGTTATGGATTTGAGGCCAAATTTTACGTCTTTCTTTATTCATTTTCAACTTAATTTATATTTTTTTAATTAACTTTATTGTATACACTCCTTATTCATATATTATTTGTGCTATATGTATGTATAACTGGCTGTTATTATTTTTTGTTAGCTAAAGGTAAAAGCATCTCTTGGTCCAGTGTTTCGTGGTCGCTGTCAAGATGGAAAGAATAGTCGACACGGGGATACATACTCTATTACCAGATGAAAGATTTATTTGGAAAAGTTACAATATCCCATTGTTTCAAGGTAAATTCAACTGTATGAATAAGTATTTATACACGACCTAAAAATTTTTGAAGGCGTTTCCAGTTACAAGTAAAATTTTTAAAAAGTTTTGTTGAGTTACCGCATATAAATAAATGGTTCTACGGATTTCGTTTCGTAGATTTCGTACCCAGTATCTTCATGAAAATGGCAGATCCTAATTCTGATATCGTTCTTTGTGAAAAAGAATCTCAAGGGCGCACTGCGCAAGCGCAATATTTTCCTTTTGCTTGACCGTTCCTTTTTTCTCTCTACTTTCACCTCTGTAAGACTTTCTCTCGTATCCTTCATGGTCATAGTCACATTATAGACTTTCGTTTTACTATCAATGAAACTTATTTTTTTATGAATATTTTCCGACAAAACTGATGTTTTTGTTTTGTTTTTTGTATAACCCTGGATAGCATGATGGGTTTTAATAAAGTAATGCTTCGTTAAAGATGAAAAGTACGTGTACGAGATCCTTTTTAACGAGTAATTTAAACATTTAGATTACCTAATAGCAATTATATGGTTTCAATGAAAGTATATAAGAATAATAATTGCCATTTTCAACAATGATGTTTGTTGGTAACCAGGTTTATAGTGCAGTGCAGTATAGACATCAGGGTAGAAGGGCAGATGAGACAACGGTACGGGTACATATTTGTGTTTTTTTCCAAATAAGGAATCTTGTCTGTTTTGCGCACTGTCAGAGAGCACAACAATTTCAGTGCTTTTTATGTGTATAGTATCGTGCTGTATGTATACTACCCGTCCGTACTACTTTTATGTGTACTCTGTGGATACTCTGACTAACAAGCAAGGCAGGCAGGGTTCGTGCTAAATCTTATGGAATGGGGAGCCTTGCGTACGTTTGCCATACACACAGGCACATTTAACATTGAGAGAACCAACTCAATATCACTTTTTCTTCTCGTTCGTGCTCTTGGATTGCTGGTATTTCCTAGGGATATATATTCTTATACTATTAGAGTTACATGGATATGTATTAGGTAGGTGTATTATATGTGAAGAATGTAGTCACAATGAAACGAAACTTCTGTAATACTCGTTTTTCTTTCTATATGCATAGGTTTGTAAATTCGTAAAATCCCAGCCACTTCGCCCGAAGAACCGACAGAAATCAACATCAACACTCGGTGTTCACTTGTGTTTCTCCACATTCTCCAGCTCCTGCAAACAAGAAATTCTGGTGTTAACGTAATCCTAGACTAGTCATTTTATTGGTCATCATATAATATTTAAGTAAGTATTTAAAGCTAAAACTATACATATTATTCCACTGTTTACGTCAACGAAGGGATTGCCACTTTTTGGCGAAGGGGATTATTTCATTCATTCATAGTCATTCTATGTACGGAGGAAATACTTCGTTTAGATTTTTCTGTTTCAAACTTTGCTAACAATTAATATCATAAACCGTCCTTCACGCCTTGTTACTTTCAGTATCTCAAGAGCTTTTAAAGCTTAAATGCGTTGTATTAGTACGCAAGTGCTCCTTTAAATGTTCACTAAACCAGAAGAATATCAAGATCCTTGAATACAGGATTAACATATTTCATAATTATAGGACTAATTTGTGCATAAGCACAATTCTTTTCTAAATGGATACTCAAAATGTTTCGTCTTAAGAATTTTAAACTTTGATAGAATAATTTGTTTTTTATCGGAGTAGATACAAGTACAATTAGCTCTACCTATTTAATCTGTGTCCAGTTATATAAAAGGCTAAAGCTGCTAAAATGATAGAATTATCATTAAATAGATTTGTAATAAAAATGGGATTATAATACCTAATTTGTGTCAAAAGATTAATTGTGTTGCGTGTACTCTAGATTTTAACCGCAGAATTTTGTTTTTATAGTGACACCATGTACAAATGGAGTTGCAAAACTGAAGATGAAGGATGAGTCACTTTTGAATTGTCTTACAATACGCCACTACAGAATCATGTCATACTCGTCATACGCGGAAATGTGACGATGACAAATAATGAAGCATTATTCTAAATAACCGATCAATACTATTTCTTGCTCTTTATCAACGAATGACGAAATTCAAGGGAACCATAAAGTTAAAAGCGAACCGATAAGTGCTACAGCTGTAACATCGCAGTTACGTGGAGGAAATAATATTTCGTCGGTTTGGTTTAAATGCAGTTTTTCATTAGTCGTTGTTGACCCAATGTCGTTTACTATTCTCACACTTTCAGTGCCATTCAGAATCGCATAGTTTATTTACTAATGGTGTAGTGACCATTCTCTGTGCCATCAGTATTAAGATTAACACCCAGCAAAGGTCAAATATTTCATCGTTTGAAATAGTTCTTGCAAAATCCAATGGAATCTGAATTCATTTGATATTGTTGGATCCAAGCGCAAGACTTAACACATATAATAGCAACTTGCAGGATTATATATCCTACTAATTGTTGTAGTGTGGTAGCCAAGTTCCAAAATAAACCGGGCTAATGAGGAAGAGGATGTCGAACAGTAACAAAGAGGGAACGATGACGAAGGAGATCAGTGGTATGTTATATATTATTATAATGTACTGTACTGCTGCCATTTGTTATGTCGATGCCTAAATGCTATTCGCAAAACTTTAACTGGACAATAACGATTAGTTACTGCATGCAAAATATTCAGCTTAAATGTTCTGTCCGTTCGATGCCAAATTTTTCAACCCTCTACATTTGCTTGTGGTCTCTACTTGTATAGCTATGTAATAACTTGTAAATAACTATCCTTCGAGCACCCCAACTAAAATTAGTTAAGTTCAGGTCTGTGGAGCAAGTTCCATTTTGGTCCGTAATTGTTCTCGAGAAGCATTTTTGTATTAATGTTAAGTCATTAAGTACCTCAAGCTTGCGTGTCTAGTTAAGATTTTCACATACTTGAATAAATGAATCTCAACATCCTCCTTCCTATCTACGTATGTATCCAATCGTAATATAAATAGACAAGTTTGGGAAAACTGCACTTAACAAACGCTAATCTGGTACATCTTTAAGCGTATTGACCTTTTCGCTGGGTCACATCACAGAAAACACTTTTTATAGCTGACTATGTCAATCATTTTGACTTTGATAGTAAGTACATGAATAGCGATTCTTATTAACTGTTTTCCGACGTAATTATTTATTAGCATTAACCATTCATTGCATAACAAATCCGGTGCCCTGCGGATCTAAAAATTATGTTCTAATGAATTTCGAAATGAAAATCGTGAATCTTGGCGTTTTGGCAGAGTATAAAACTTTCATTTGTGGATGATTGTACTCTTAAAAATTAAAATGACCATGAATACTCGTATTTACGATGTGAACTTATAGTCATGATAATAAATGTATAATTGCTAATTACGATATTGGTAATGGAAGCTTAATCAGACCATAGTTTCATTGTATGTCAAGAATATTAGCATGGCATAGACAGTCTTTGTAGGACATTTAACTACCATGTAAGTTCTCAGACTCTCAAGTAAGTCATTGATAGTGTTTTGTTGTGAGAAAAACAAATGATGCAAAAATATGATATGAAATACACGGATAACTTCTCTGTGTAAATGCTAGTGTCTGTGTCAATGATTGCAGTGTTGTGTGAGTACGATTAAGTACATAACATGTGGAAGTGTGCATGAGAACAATACATTTAAAGACATGACGTGTAGCGTATAGTTAGTAACACTAGAATTAGAGTATCAACACGATGTACAAAACAACCCCCTACTAAAGAAGAACGAAAAAAACAACAATAATACTTAATATTCCTACATTCACAATGCAGCACTTATGTACAAGTAAAAGCGTAGGCATGTTGAAGTTTAATACACTGCAGTAGTGAACTGGCTTAGTTTTCGTAAATAACTACTAATAGGCAGTAAGGAAGTTCGAAAACTGTGTCTGCTAATGTATAGTATAGGAAAAATCTCTCAACTTTTAAAAAGAATGTGGAAACAAACTAGGAACTCTAAATACTACCTAGTTATTTTCAATTGACAAATTATGTACGTTGTATCAATGTCTAGTCTGCAATAGTCTCATTTTTGCAGGAATTTTATTGCGACTAAATACAATGCGTGCATATGTTTGTGTTCGTCATCTATATGGCGCGTACTACACATTTTTTGCGTTAATAAAACTAAGTCAAGTCCATGCGTAGTCTGATACACAAATGATACACTTGTTTACATTCATCATCCTAGAGATGCATATTCCAATGACAAAAAATTGAAAGTTCCCCACTATACGAATTGAAGAAATATTTTGGAAATAGTTCTCAATTAGAGGAAAGCGGAAAAATTATTCTATTTAATAATTCGAGAAGTTATGTCACACGATAAAATGGTCATATAATTTGGCCTTTCAATTTCAGTCTGATGACGGTCGGCAGTCACTTTCTTGATAGGTGGTCATAATAAAATTTAATAATGACCGTTTTAGAATATTTTACAATTTCCACTTAATAGCCGATGCAGATTATGACCGCGAACACCTATGCATTGCTTTGTGTAGATTATTATAATATAACTTATGTGCATGTAGTTCAACCAGTTCAAATGGTTCAACCAAAAAGAGCAAGATGTCAAGATATAAATGTGATAATTGGTACTTCTCTTCTATAAATGGCTATCAAGATATGAGAAGATTTGAAAGATGTAGGTTCTTGTATTTCGCTACACACTGTGTACACTGAATGTTTCCTCTATTACTTATATTAGCCTGTCTGCTGACTGTATTCACAAAGCCAGTATTGTTCAGAAGAATCTTCGAACTCATCTACGCTCATCCAAAATAGAGTGTTATATCATAAAATCTTGATAATTTCATGCTCATTAATAATATTTACTACCCCCTCTAAACTTTTCGATCTCTCATAGACTTGTTAAAGCAATGTTGACTATTTAACCTATGTTCATTTTTGGTAGATAAGAAGCTACAAATATTTAAGACTAGAATACAAATATTCATATACCTACTATACGATATTGCGAACTTTCAATTAACAATGCATAAAATGATGTATGTGTTGACAGTAAACACAGAAACTCTCAAGTATTCTCGTAAACTGTGTAAATAGCATGTAAGGTATGTATATATTTCCGGGAGTCGCACTTTATTTGTCTCCGTTACTTTTGCATTTTCAAGTGAGTGTTACTTGACACTCGCTTGAAGTAATAACTCATAAATCATGTAGGTATTTTAAAAAATATACTTTTTCTGTTATATCTACCTAAGTTGTTAGTACTACGACTGAAACAAATGGCATGTGAAAATTGTCCTTCTCTGTCTGTATTTGACATACATGTGGACAGTATTGAATGCTTTTTTGTTTTCTTCGTTTGCAAATCAGAATTTTTATCAAGCGTAATATATTTTGTGAAGTCAGTGACAGTCATTAATTTGGTGTTGTTGTATAACCATATACCTCTTAAATATCAATACGTTCAGTGTTATGAGCTCATTTAAGAGCTTTTCATGCGCATTAATTATCAATACTGTAATATAATTAGTGTGTGGATTAGATTAAGGAAGGTCAAGAGTCAAGACATTTAAAGCCATTCTATATATCTAATCATATTACAAACGTCCAAATTAAGACTAATACCAAGAACGTGTCTTTTTTGTAAGTAGTTTTCCGTAGTTTTATCAACACATTTAGTTTTGTTTAGATTTTGCTTAGTGTCGAGCTAGATACATCGAAAGTTGTCAAGAGTAGGTATTAGGTAATTCCATTTGTTACGTCAGGTCTATTTATAGCTCATACAGTGATATCATAGGCCTGCATAGAATATCGAGTTTAGAAATGTGAGTATGGATGGTTTATGGGAATGCGTATGGGAAGGATACATGGAGTAAATTGATGTGACTCCATAAGGATTGACAAAGATGAACATGACGCAGAGGAGAAAAAGCTAAAGTTGGTGTTCAGTGTTCTGTTGGGAGAGACGGGGATGGAAGTCACCATTATTATTATTATATGATGGCTTTGTGTTCTGGGTATTTTTGCTTATATGGCATGTAAATAATCGGAGCTATGATGAGTGCATATGGACACGTATGATTTTAAATTGCCGTCTTGGCTGTAGTATATTGTTACTGATGTTGTTTACATAAAGTTCTGGCTTCCACGAGGAAGATAGGGTCGTAATAGCAATAATAATAGGTTGACTGAAGTCTGAATGATACTGAAATAAAAGTCGCGGTTGTGCGTTGTGCTGCTCAGTTTCAGTCTTGAATTGCATGGTTTAACTTTATGACAGAGTATATGATATTTATGAGGTGTGACCCGAGGGAATTCCTTGTGGTTTTACAGGGCAATTTATTATTACTGTTGTACTTCAACGGACCATTTATTTCACTAAAAGTAGAAGGCAAAACAGAGTTACCCAACTCAAAGTCCTCTTTTTCTTTACTACCCTATTGAATTTGCACTCATTTGAGATTTTCGCAAAGTTTGTTGTTTCCTTTTGAGCTTCTCATGAACTTTAACTTTGTTTGCATAGAATTTACATATCAAGAGACGTTCAGTGTCTATTCTCTTTCCTTGCGGTTGCTGTTTAACGCCAGCATATTCCACTTGTTTACATTCACTGAATTTATGCACGTATATCCCCTAGATTCAAATTCCCTGTTATCCTTGCATATAAGTTTTGACTTAGATTACAGTAAGTATATTAGTCCTTATAATATGCAACGAGGATTTACATGAAGTAAATTCACGCTAAGAATACCTAGACAATACATCCATAAATTCTGTCTTGCAATGGTACTTAGGCAGTTAAGTAGCATAATATTGGCTGACAAAGACTGAGAACATTTGCTGGCGATGCAAATGTCACGGCTATCTTTACTAAAGCATAATATATAACACTTGCTTTAATTACTGGTGTATAGTGTAGATAATGTATGTAAACTTGTGCAATACACACGCTCGAAAGGCAGTAAACTTTTAGGTATATGCGTATAGATTCATTTCTAAGTAAAATATTCACACGCTTAAGTCTGCAGTGTATAATTTGTGTGTACACTATAAAGAGTTTCTATTGTGTCTTATTCTAATAGTAATTTATGAAATAAGTTGTAATCACTTAGCTTAGCACTTCTGCTTTAGGGCGGAGGAAACAGATTTTCTTAATTTCTATGTAGGTTGTCGTAATAAGACTAAATGTTAAATAATGATTTGTGCTAAATGTTGAACTTGTGGAACACTAATTGCTCACAATGCATTTACTATATGCTACTGAATGCAAAGCAGTAAACAAGCCGCGACAAGCCAATTAACAATTTTTATGCAACTGAACTTAGAACCGCACCGGCTTTTATTTGCGATTTTTATAGCCTATAAGTATCAAAGTATCAACTATAGTAAATTAATCCAAGGATTAATGCTAGCATTATTATCAGTGTCGAAAGTTCTATGTTTGGTTAAAATGTGTGTTTATAACTTTAATGGCAATAATAATTATAGAGCACGACCACATCTGATTTTGTATTTTCGTATCATGGAATGATCTTGTAGGCTTTCATTATGTTTGCTTTTGTCTGCATTATGAATGTGTTTTTCAGCATGAAGTTGGGTAAGGTAAGGTACATCTATAGTCGAAAAAGGTATGAACATTTAATTTATGTAATTGAGTGTTGATCCTGAGATTAATGTCTATACTGTACTCCCTGACTGTGTATCAGGTTGGGAACAGACATTGTGGTATAAAATATGTATTAGTACATTAACACCCGAAACATACGAGATTGAGTAGCAAGTAGCAGGTGCTGGATAGCAATAGGCCAAATTGATATTGCTAACACGTATAAGAATCCTTGTTTGTTCTACACCACGGATATATATGCACAACACTCCCAATTAGCTGTGTTTTATTGATGTACAATGGTTAAGGCTACAAAGACATAAAAGACCTACATAAAATGGTTTGTTTGCTTTGTCGTATTCGCAAAATGTTACATAGCTTTTGTTTCTGATGACTTGTGCAAAGCATTCCTGCTTAAAGTAACGTTTAGACAAATGAACACAAGCTTTAAGCTTTTCTCTTAGCTCCTTTGAGCCTTTGCTTCGTGCAAAGTTGGCTCTATTTGCTTTCGTATTACTCATGTATGTGTTCTAATCAGATTGTGATCCTTATTTGATTTTTGCAGAAGGGATTAAAACATTGCTGGGTAAACACGTGAGGATTCTGCTAAAATGTGCCGTCAAATTAGAGTCAAAAGGGGACAAGACAGAAAACAGAGTTTTGGTAAGTCGCACTGCAGTGTAATTTATCTGCAGCACTAACAATGCCTAATCTGATCATTATATTATGCTCTTGTTCATTCATTTTGGATGATTTTGTAGCGAGTAATTGAGTTTATTCATTAGGATATTTGTTTTCTATTTCCTACTAACTGCAGTAGTATACATGTACGTATGTTTACGCGGAAATCCGCAGGCTGTAAACAATATTATTATTTCTAGAGAATGTATTAGGAATGTCAAAACAGAAATGCATACTTAGGTCCCTCATCTCTAGGTCTTCTTGACGCACAAGTCATGATTTCCTAGAAATTTCCAAATAACATGATAGAATGATACTTTCCCAGACTTCATTACAGGGCAGGGACTTCATTTCTGGAAATATGCTTTATGATGTTCAACATCCGCGATATTTGCAGAACTGTTTTAGTAAGCTACATTTGGCAATGGAACGTAATAGGAAATGCATAGCACTCATTTTTAAATTAAAAAGAAGGCAGAACTGCTCTGACAAAAGTTACTATCTCTGATTTTTTGCGAGATGATCCACTTGTATAAATATCAGTTGTCTGTTAAGCAATTTTGTGTCTGCCGTTTGTACGATCTGTGTTAGCTATATATAAGAAAAACTTTTCTGATTTTCTCTATGAGTGCTACGTAGAGCAAATGTATGAAACCATTCCGAGATGAGATTGACAAATTTTTGGCAATAAATCAAGGAAACATCTGGTCATGCATTGGATTATTAGACATCCATATCATCTATGTATGCATTGAATGCAGAGTGTCGTAGAAGAGCAAACGGCGAAATAGAGAGAGCTGAAAATAAGAGTAGTAAGAGCGTTAGAATTGGATGGCATGGCTCTGAGAAATAGTAGGATGAAAGAAGAAATGTTCTAAAATTGTTTTTATTGGTTTCTTTGCAGGTGTTTTGCCCATGTCGGTTCTTCTGCCTGAAAGTTCCTCCTCGGGTAAGTTAGAGTAGACAGAGTAACTCAAATTCAATTTAACTTTCGGATAGTTTCTACCTCGTATACTCCCTCTCCCATTCCATGCCACTATTCCATTCATTCTCGGAATCTCCAGTTCCTTTGTAGTAAGTAGTAGTATAGTGTATAGAAGAGCAGTGCTATATGGGACTAGCACTCAATGTCAACATTTCGGATGCATCTGAATTGTTCCCCCTAAAGTTAGTATGTATCTGTATCCGCATTCGACGAGTCTCATTGCCTTTTATTCCCTCCTTTGGGTGCTCCTTACACTTTTACTTATCTCTTTTCTTCATCTTCCATAGCTTCATTTTGTCGCCTTGTCTTTTCTGTATATGCCTTTCGGTGACTTGGCGAGAACGGAACGCTTTTGTGTACATTTTGTATAGAGCAACCAGCCGAATGCTGTCTTGTCTGCTAACTACACACATTTCTTTTCTGTACAAATTCCCCTAAGCATTTTCCTTAATGACATCCAACAACCGGCGCAACCCCTAAAGTGTATTTGTGTGTTTATTCTTAAGTCAAACGAAACCTTCATTGATTTATGAATGAATCTTCATGTTTTTTTTTCCTTTTACAGATCGATTTTCACTTCCATTATCTGGAAATCCAGGCAATCGAGAGCAAAAAGCCAAATCAGGTAAATTCCGATATGCCATTTCGATTTTCATGTTTACTTAGTGTTTGCGTGGGATCATTTTTCCGTGTTTTCTACTTTGAGCGAGCTTAGACGCAGAAAGTGAACGCAAATGTTTATATTAAATTAAAAGAACGCATTACGAAGCTCTTTGTTTCTCCGTTGGGACACTGAAATTGTGTTTGTAAGTGAAATGCCTGGCATGGTTGCGTGCCTTATCCGATGGAGAATAGATGAACAATTGGATTACTTTTTGTTCGTTGAAAAATAGCTTTTAAGCACGTAACTCCACTTTCACTTCAAATCAATGTGTAGATACGAATAGGCTACCATTATTTGTCAGTGATATTATCTATATAAATGTTTAAATTGTTACGTATACATGGATTATGGATCGATAACCGCAATACAGATATACACTTTGCAAGGGAGTTATTGTTTTGTCACAGTGTTTATTAATGTTTTAATTACGGATAACAAGGTGTTTCGTTGGGTTTGATTTATTTACGTATTTTTTGTTTACCTTTACAGCTGGTCCTGACTGCAAACGACAAGAGTCACAGTTTTTTGATACCTGACCCGGAAAAGGTGGACATGATCGATAGGATGATAGTTACGCTGCTGACCGCTTTGAGTGAAACATTTCCAGGAATTCCTCTGTAGTAAGCTACACAATATTGAATGATATTATTTCCGTTTCTAACAAGCTTTGATGTATGAATACGTGTATTTTTTTCATTTGTGCAATTTGTGTTCAATATTTACAATCAGAAGCGTTATTTATATCCACGTGTTCCTTTTTACATTGATTCGTGGTTTTGATTTTGAATTAAACATAATTCTTCCTACTGTAGTATTGTTTCCGTGTTTGTTTTAGTATGTCCATTATTGTATACCTATGACAGATATTATAAACATTTGTTGATAAGATTCGTGATAAAACAAGGATTTCTGAATTGCAATGCACTATGCTTATTGATATGTTGCTTTAAAATGTGTTTTGTGAGAGTGTGTTAAAAAGCAATCTTAAAGTTGTTCTGCAACAAATGTTAGGATTTGTTTGGAGTGGTAAAATATCTGAGGGCAGAAGAATAATGTCAAGAAGGTGAAATCGAATGTGTTCCATTGGAACAAATGAATTTCTGTCTAAGAGATGTATTTTATTTTGCCTGTAGCAACATCGTGAAGCGCATCGATGTAGTTCCAGCGAAAAGACTCCAGCACTTGGACTTAACATTCGATGGAGGGAGTAGCAGCAGTGGAAGTGGAAGTGGGGGCAGTATGACAGGAACAACTTCGACGATTTCAACTCCAGTGCCATATCCCAAGTCAAAGAGCACATCTTCCCTCGAGGAGAATGCTAACTTAGTCAACGTACAGTTAAATTTAAGTCAAACGAGCAGTGGCTCGACGAACTCTGCAGATCGATCTTCTTCGGCTTCAATGACTCCATCGAACTATCACCATGTGTCTTGTGGAGGCCCCGGCTCCGTTGGACCCTGTGGTGGATTCTCCACTCAATATGCGTGGATGTGTGATTTGCACGGTCTGCCTTACCGTGAGGAAGTTGCATGGGTAAGTTACCTTTTCAATATTCCATTTTCATTGTAGTCTTAGCCTGGCTCACTTTGATTATTATTCTCCGTATCAACTTCACTTTATTTTATAAGTAAAGTCCCCCGTCTTCTTCGGCACTTCCCTCTTCCTCGTGTTTTACATTCTGCACACAACTATCATTTTCAGTCGGATGCTCCTTCCTCCAGTATTTCCAATCTAGAGGAAACACATCTTCCATTCATTCATTTTAAATCGTGTACAGTGCTCCCTCATACTCTGTTCAACATTTTCAGCACCACTCTAGCTTCCATTCAAGTTTCACCTTGCACCTCAAAATGTAACAGCATGTATCTCCATGTATGATGTATGAGATTCTTTCCCTCATGACCGAGGCTCAGCATCTTATCCTCCAATTTTAAACTGCCATAATTTTGATGGATGAACCTAAGGGTATTTCACGAAGATTTTCCTTCTAACTCTCCTAAGATATTAATCGAATCGATATGGCAAATGCAATATGTAATTTTTACTGGATATGCATTAGAAATGAATGGTAGATGTAGCAAAAGTTGAGAATTTTACTGCCCTTGCCTCCCACAAAGGAATTAAGGATATCATGCGTAGAATGCGGAAGAGTGAAAGCTACTCATTCATTCATACGTTAAGTCTCCAGTCTCTAGATGGAAAAATATTTCTGTTCCTTTATTTAAAAAGAAAGAGGGCATACCTTGGTCTCACTGAGCATACCACGGAAACTTACGCTCTATTCTCCAGAGAATTGAAAAAAATTACTAGTCATTTGTTTCACAGTCATGCAGAATTCTTTGAATTTTCTCCTCTGCTTCTTTAAACTAAATAGAATAAAGGGAATGAGTTGAGTCGTATAGGGAGTCCAACTATATATACTCATTCTATACATTCCAGTCCTACTAATTTTCTTTCTTTCGCTATTTCGAAACTTTTCTTGGAAAATTAGCCCTACAATAGGACATTGTCAAGTAAGAACGGTCTTGTTCTCTACTCGAGATGCTAGATTCCCGAGCATTTCGTTACTCATTGATATTTCTGTTTTATGCAGTGGTGTTTTCTGTGGAATATTATAAAAGGTTAATGTCCTGTTCGAACGAAGGGGGAGGGTAGGTTGTAGTTTTCCATGAGTACAAATAGTAGAACTAGATAACTGGATTTTATCGTACTTCTTGTTTCTCAGTATCATTCTCGTCGCATTTATCTAGAATCTAGATGTATGTACGCCATTACTATTTCACCACATCTCAAAATACAATAGGATAGAAGGAACAATGAAATATAGGGGGAATCAAGGGCCCTTTTCAAACTCTACGATGCAATACGAAAATGTCAAGTGAGTCAAGAGCAGTGAATTTGAGAATAGAAGGCAAGAAGGGAAGGGAAAGGAATCGCACAGAGGAAAACCAGGAGGAATGATCAGTCAGCAGGATCATTCGAACACAAGGAAAGAATGATGCTCTCAGGTCATCACGGATGAACATGAAGTAATAATGGAGGAATAGGGTGCCAGACAGAACTACTTACCTATACTCCTATGCATTGTACTGGGAATTGATTATCTCAATTTCATTACTTGTCTTGAGTGCGCTCTGTTTTCAGATAGAGTGGGATACCTACTGAGAATCTCACGTCTCAACTTACTAGTAGATAGATAAAGCTACATAGATAAACGAATTAAGTATCTCTTTTACTGTTCGCCTGTAAGAAATCTTATGTTTATTGTTTAGCTATATACACTGCTGTGATGATATTTTATACATGTTTGTTCTGATTGACTCGATTTTCGTCCTACAC
>JAAAYG020017510.1:0-20047 GCA_009936455.2 Tomocerus minor
TTAAAATCCGTTGAATGGGGAACTAACTAATGAATCGGTGCAAAATCCGATGAAATACGGTAGTGTCTAAATATTCCGAGATGCAGATATGTCGTTGAATGTCCGTGAGGATGATAAAATAAAGGCTCAGCCTATCATGGAAACAGCTTTAAAGCTGTAGTAGATCTAAGTGGTACAAACAACTTAAGCTTTTATTATGACCGTCGTCTTTTGTACATAAGATGTGGTCGAGATGCCGATTTCCACGTATTTTGGACATCTTGAGTAGCCCTCAGAAATTAAGACGAGGCTCATTATACCGGCATTAGAACCACAAACAAACCCTTTGAACGGCAGAGGTCACTTAAGATTCTCTTGTTGGCAGTAGACGCATTATACCTCTCTGTGGAATTTCAATGATGTACATGACAGGATTCCTAACAATCTTTGTACCTAGTCAAAATGAAATCCACCTACCCGTTTGACATTGGGATGTTATCAATCCAGACCGTATGAAGGGACGCTCGGGGCTAAAGCCCCCCACCCCTCTCCTGAAATGTAAGCAGATTGAGAATGTTGTCGTAAAATACCCAAAACCCAATTTTTGAGCAATACTAGGCTATAGTTCACTGAGTTCACTCATTGTAGGTCAAAAATACCAAAGTTTTTCGCGCTACGCGCGAATATGTAGGTGTAGTATTACGGTATTAAAGTTTGGCCCCCACCAAAATTCTTTTCTAAATACGTCTTTGTCATCTATACTAGGATTACATTGGTGAACCCGTTCCTCCTCTGTGGGATTAAGTTCAAATTCACAATATTTTGTAGATAATAGTATTCCAAACAATTTTTGTACAGGTCAAAATGAAATACCCTGGTCGGTTTGACTTTTGGGGGTCACCAAGTGTAGGCTAATATGGGGGCCCATGACTTTATATCGGCACATCTTATATAAACATACACCATGTTTTCTTATATTTTTGACAATTTATAGTAAACTTTTTAAAGTTATTTAGCACACTTTTTGGCTTATTTAGAAAAATTTTGACTAAATTTTGTGGCATTTTAAATAAACACACTTCCGGGGTATAATCATGGGTCACCTTTGGCATATTTCGTGCAGGCAGGAAGTAGTGGAAGGAGGTATATGTGACCTGGCGCTGAAACGGCTGTATTGGGTTCAAGGGTCTATCTGATTTACTTGTCTTTTACTGGTGCATAAAATAAACGGACGCCCAATAGGCATAAATGCCCAGTATACAATGCATAAAGTTGCAGTTATATGTAAGTACAAAGATATAATAGGACAGCCTTCTATTTCCTTCGACGTCGACGTTCTCTTGTGCATTCGTAGTAGGTTTAATATTAAAATGCATAGCTATGTGATAATGAAAGTGTTTTATGTGCTATTAGTTGTTAGTGATGTAATATGTGGGCCCTGCCCAAGTGTGTCTGATTTTGGTGTGCTAAGTTAGCACAAGAGTAGAAAAATATGTAAGGGCATAGATAATTATGGCGTGGTTTTTGATGAGAGTGCGTGAAAGTACATAGCTGAGATGAGATTGGTATATGGGGATGATTTTGTTATAATGTGTAAGTACGTAGTAAGGCAGTACCTACAGATAAGTGAGTGAGGAGAGTAGACTGGGCCTCGGCAGGCAGGCAAAGATGAGATCCCCAACATAACATGATGAGTTGAGTCAGTGTTTGAATGGTTTATCCTTCTTAGCTGAGATCGCATAGAAGTCTAAATGAACCCTAAAGGGGTTCGTCAGGAATACTTTTGTCTGTTCCTGTGTGTGCCTGCCTGTCTGATCTCTGCTCGGACAGCACTACAGGATTCGGGTTGCTGCCTTGGCTTGGCACTCTGTGTGGATGGAACATAAAGGGGCTGTTTGTTGTAGCTTCATCTGTGTGTGTAGAGATAGTGTGAGCACACAGTCCCCACAATAATAGCGCCATACGTACCTCCTAAATGTACTTCAAATGCAATCCCAACTAGCAAATGCAGTGAAGCCAGCCAGGCAGAGAGGAAGGCAGGGAAGTTCTATGTCAGACTCCTTTTATGTAGCTATGTAGCTAGCTATAGAGATACGAGATGTAATAATAGAATAGACAAGGCTCTGTGTCTGGCCATGGATTGGGATGCCATGGCTTTTGACTGGCTCTACTTGCGCCTCTCTCTATATACGAGGGTTATGCGAGCAGAAAGTAGGATGGATGGGATGTTGATGTGGAGAGCACTCGGGATTGAATGCAATGCTCTCAAGGCTTCTCTCTATTAACGAGGAATATGGAATAGCCAAAACTAAAGTTCTCCTCGCAATACTTTCCTCAGACCAACTCTTCTTCGCTCCGTATTCAGTTGAGTCCGTTGCTTTTTGGGCTGGAGCTTAGGGTAGTTATTTGTTGGACGACTTTGTATAGGAGGATCTGAGAATGATCGGATGCTGATGCTATCCTACGGAATCGTCCTCGTCCTCCTCACACTATTATTCCGAAGACAGACTCTCAGCTCGCGTAATAAACGTATTTTCCTACTTTAGTCGTCGCAGAGGCTTTGGCATTGTTCGTACTTTTCCCTGTTGTCATTGCCACTCTTTTACTTTCGTTGACTACCTACTGGATCTTTAGAACTTTGCCATTGACTCTGGTTTCTATTGTCCATCTTTGTAGGCGAGAGTCAAGTTGAGAAGAGCAATTCAGAGGAATTCAATCACCATCCAATGATTTCCATGCAGAGCCAAGTTACATTCTTATTTACCTCGAAATTAATTGAACACAGACTCAAGGCAAAAAGGAAATTGAGTGAGACTAACGCTAAAATAAGCGGATGGCAATGTGCATGTATGCTCAGGTGTAGATAACCACTTAGAATGCTCTAAGTGTACAGACACAGATGATTTCAATTCTCAATCTATAATGATGTAAAAGGGAATTTCGTATGCTCCACGAATGTTAGTTTTAGTGCAGGGAACATTAGCGGACATACCTGTCAACGTATTGAACAGAGATAGAGAGTGACTCTAGTCTTTAGTTAACTTTAGTAGGCAGAAGAGAATTGAAGGTAAATTCATGTGTATGGATGGAGCCAGAAGGCAAATGAGAATGGAATTGAACTGTGCAGCTGTATGAGCTGTATAATCTGTGAGTAAATGTGTGTGTATGTGTGTGTGCATTGTGTTTTAGTGTGTGTAGTTGCAACTTTGTAAATGAATTTCATATTAGAGGGATAGAGTGTCGACTAATTCTGAAGGAAGTTATTCCTTGTCAGTGTGTCTCAACTGTGGATGTTTGGACGGGCCACCACAATATATTCACATCAGAGCAGAGATACCTTGAGATGAACTACAGTATAGGCTTACATGCAGGGCGATTGTATTATTTTACCTACTTAACTTACATCTACGTACTTAATAAATAATAGAAGAGGACAGCGACAGAAAAGTGTTTTTGAGTGGAGTTGTTTGTGTGTAGTGTGTGTCTGTGTGTGTGTACGTACCTAGCTTCTTTTCCCTTGTTCCTTCCTACTATCTCATTGAATCTGTGGATACAAAGGAGCATTATGTGTAAGGCAAGCCTTGTTCTTCAGTTTCTTCTTTGCAAACGGCGATTCTTGTGTTTTGTGGATTCCACTACAATAAGTGCTCGTCGTAGACAGTTCTGAAACACTCACGCACGGAAAATAGCTACAGACGTTCAAGAAAATACATATTGCAGCATATTCTTGGTGTGTATTATTATTTGCATGTTAGCGTTGTAGTTCCTTTAGTGCTCAAGTGAAATGAAAGGTTCTTGGTTCGTTCGTTCGGTTTGACTGCTCCTCAGACACATACATGCGTATCTACAGGAGTAGGATAGGGATAGAAGAAGAGGGACTTTAGTTATTGTTGAAGCGTAGAGCCACGTTTGAAGCCTCTCAGTTGTTTGTTCGTTAGTAGTTGTTAGGAGAGGGAAGAGAGCAGACAGACGGAGAACGGTCATGGAAATTGTAGACAAACGGCCGGAATGACTGTTCATTCGAAGAACATCATCATCCGTTGTGTGTGACTTTGTCACTGTATGTTACCCCTCTGTTGGCACGTTTAGTGCGAAATATTTTCATAATTATTCCAAAGTCCACTGAAGCCAAAAGGCAGTTGAGCCAAATAGAACAGAACAAATCAGAATAATGTGAAATAATATTTCTGCACAGCTAAAGAGCTAGAGAGAGATAGGCGAAGAGTGTATGAACGCCAAAAGCCAATTACCATTAGGCAAACTACCTGTGCAAGGATCATCATCATGGCTGCGAGATGACTAAAGCTCCTAAACAAATCAAGCAGATCTTAATTTGAGTGAAGAGTCTCATCTCATCATATCATCTTGTCTTGTCTGACTGCCTTTTGGTTTTGTTTCGTTACTTGGATTTATTATTACAGATCAGAAGGATCAAGTAATTGATATGACAGTTACCTTCGCTTCTCACGTCTCCTCATTATTCCTTTGCTGTCATGTCAGATAGATTCTCTAAGGCATTTCAGCGAAATGTAATTTTACAACCGAGTCACCAGTTTCTGCCGTAGATTCCTTCGACCATATCAAGTGCACACATATATTCTTCCCGAATTGAAATCCTGTAACGAGATAGAACATATTATTGGATTCAATGAGATGTCTGAATGATTTACGGCTCTAAAACATCTAGAAACGGCCCATGGTTATTTCTGTGTTGTGCTCCTTGGCTGGTTGATTGGTTGGTGCTCCTACTTCCCATCCTTGTGTCATAAGATATTCTCGTTATTAGCTTTCCGACATGTAAAACCAGATAACAGCCTAAGCAAATGTTCTCTACTGCAAGATAACACGACGCGATTGTGATCCTCATGCTGTTATTTATGCAAAAACATAGACATTTCAATTAGCAGATTAGTGGAGTGTGTGATTCTTGTAAAGTAGAGACGGAAACGAGTCTGTCGACTTCATTCTCTTTTCACTTTGTGTCAAACCAGACAGGCAGGACGTCACAGCAAAAGAACAGAGCTAGTGCCCACTATTTAGCAATCAACACTCCGTCCCTCTCCTCATCACTTCTGTTCTTCTTCAGTCATTAAAAATAAATTCCTCGAAATTATACGTTATTATCTGTCTCTGCAAATCTTCCTCGTCTATTAACTCCCTCACTCCTCTCTTCAATCCCTTCTCCCATGAAAACGAATGTGCGAGCATTAGAGTCCTTCAATTCACTTTATTGCGTTGATTAGAGAAGAATTCGTGATGCCGCTCGTCCACTATACAGTTACTCCCGTCAAATTAAGTGCCACCAAACTCAATTTGGCTAAAAATGACTCGGAATTTATTGCCGTCAACAATGGGACACTGGTCAACGTGCTTAGGCAACTTGCATCCGTTGTCACCAGGGCCGGAACCATTTTCGCAGAAGTGGCTGTCCTTACAGAACAAGTCAGCAAACGCGTCCGCAGTGTCAAACTTCGTCTGGATGAACTTGAGGCCAAAGCTGAACTTTTCGACCCTAAACTTGTACCTGTCCGTAAGTACCTTTTCTTTTCTCTCTATTTTTGTGTGCTCAAACTTTTCCCAATCTTTTTATATTCTGAAAGGGTAGCATTTTTCAATATTGGTTTACTCTTTAGTTTTCGTGTACCTGGACCTATATTTATTTTATTATAGCAAATAGTTGATTATTAACTTTTGAAACAACTATTATAGTAGGTAGGTAGCAAGCAGGTGCCTTAAGCTATAATTATTATTTAGGTATGTAAATACCATGGTTGCTCACTATGCTTTACTATAACTGTAGATAATTATAGGATGTTGCTACCTTGTTTAATATACTGTATACGTTTCAATTAAAACGTTTGTACTGGAATTTAATTCTACAGATTATAGAAGGTGTACCTATACCTACACTATGTAAAATAGCGATGATGTTTCCTAGTTATACCTTTTAAATAATTCGTGAGGAATGCGTCCCAACAATTCTTTCAGTGCTAGGTATTATACTTTATTATTATAGATTATTCAGTCGTGGTGGTCTTATATTCTCCCATTTACTTTTCTATGAATGAACACTAATAATCATTACATTACAATGCACAAAATTTCAATGAGGTAAACACAGAAAGACAGAACTTTTCTTCTGTACTCAGAGAATTTCATAGTACAAACGAATGGTTTACTATTTACTAAACAATTTAGTGAAATATGCCAAAGGAATTACCATGGCATAAATATGATTATATTATTAGATGTTGTGCCGAAGTTCCTATGGAACATTACCTCTCATGCAACTTGGCATGGTTTTCTTATAAAGGTGTTAGTAAGTAAATGGCAGAATGCATTTGCTATCCTTTGTTACTTGGCATCGGTTTATGTAGTCTACGTACACGGTTTGCCTTTGACAAACACCTGCATCTGGTTTCCATAGACTTGGCCTACTCCCACCATCTTTCTCTTAAATAACGCATATTATACTCTGTAATACATATAACTTATATATATAAGGATCTGGAGAGTGTTAGAGAACAGGGCTCTTTGCCATTGCCTTTGAAGCCGAAACCAATGGTGAATGCCAGTCCCGTTTCCGTCCCGAATATTCTTAACGGTCATGTCATAAGGCAATTCATCAACTAATAGACGTAAACAAAAGTAGTAAGAGTTTCTGCCATGTTTTTGAAATATTCCAACTAACTAGGTAACTATAGGAGCATGGCGAGAAGAAAAATACTTGATTTTTTATAAAGTAACGTAACAATAATTTTGGATGTAGGTAACCCAGCTACCTAACCCTTCAGATATCTCCATTATAATGCATTACAAGTTTCCATAATAGTGACCGCATCTTTTTTCAATGTCATTTAAGTTACTGTGAGTAAATAAGCGAGACAAAGGCAGAGCTGAATCATTTATTATAACAGTTTAAATTATATTGTGTAGTTATTCTTCTTAATGCTGGGTTTTTTTTTTGCACTCTAAACATACTGTGCAGAAAATTCGTGTAAAAAGTCGCATGTAATATGGTGCAAACTAAATATTAAGTAGGTATTAAAATTGTAATGTTGTACCTTACTTGTTTCTGAGACGTAGCTAAGTTACGCATAGAATAGACAAATAATATTACAAGAAAAGAAAATTATACTACTACTACTGACACTGTTACATAGAACTACAAATTATATAGGATATTGTGAAGAATTGATATGAGAATAAAGAGCAAAGCTATGGTTATGCTTGGTTTACTTTAAAAAGCACTCTTTATAATAATAATAATCTTTAAATGTCTATCTAGTAAATTATAATGGGTTTAATGTAACAGGAAAGAAAATATAGATATAATATCTAGAATCCTTATTGACTTGCAATAAAAACATTATTATTTTTGTATGAAATACTTTCAGCGTATTTACTATCTTTTAAAAATGTAAACACTATATGAGTGTATATCCTGCAAACAAATATTGCCCAAGTGCGTTATACTGACAGATCTATAGATATCACCTACATAAATATATTTTGTGGGATAGTTATACTCTGTTGCAGTTATGTAGAGATAGCGTAGCTGTTTGTATTATTGCATTGTTAGAACTTCCTGTCTTTCCTTTTTCTTTCTTTTATGTCAGTTGGTTTGCCATGCTCACTTTTATTGTCGCCTTTCTGAAGTAAACTGAGTGACTGAAGTGAAGCATACTGTTTCTAGAGTTATTCACTATTTACTATTCTATTTACCTTTAGTGCAACTATAGGGATCTGTTATAATAATGTATATGAGAGAGGGAGGGATAGTAGTACAAGAGTATGGAATGTACGTAGAAGCAGACACTTTTCCCATGGGTCATTGCTATCACTATAACGTAACGATAGGATGCAATGGGATACTTAGCCTGATAATAACAAAAGCAAAGGGTTCTCGTCTCATGTCAACGAAAACCGAGGCAATATCTCTTCACCTTATTGCTTTTTCTTTTTGCCTTTCTATATTATCTGCTGTGTGCCCCTTCTAACTGCACACAGATACATGGAACACATCGTATTTACGATAAAATAATTTAGTGTCGGCTTCTACACAAAGAGAATACATGCGGATATAAAGATACGAGTAACTATCTGCTCTAGGATATGTGTATAAGTGCTAGATAGGATAGAAATACACAGGTCTACATAATTATTATGGTATTTGCAAAGTACACAGGCTCTGCTACCATCAAATGACTCTCATCTTTCACTTACACTCACATCACACAGTGTGATTAGGTAGGCAGATTAGATTTGGGAACTGAAAATGCACATTATTTCAGCTAAAGATTAGATCGAGTCAGTTCGATTCTCTCTCAACGGGAAATAATCATTTACATGCCTTAGACGCATTTCCTGTAAAACCCAATTTAAATGTCAAGGGTCAGGTTTTTATCAGATCAGGGAAGTTAGCACAAGCTCAAGTGAATGCATACACGACATGACACACTCACGTTAACACCACAAACGTGTCATACCCTCTCTGTGTTCTTTTTACACAGATAATGTTTTATGTTTTGAATACTTATTAGCAACACTGCTTTGTACAGAAACTTCCATTCATTTCCTATTTTCTCTACTTTTGTTGATAAGGATATATAAATTTAAATATTTATACTAAATACCCATGCAATGGTATCATAAAATTTATTTTATTAGCGGCAGAACCATGGAGACTCACCTCCAATTAGAATAATGCTTACACCCAACTCAGCTAAATCCATAGACAGTTTATTACAGTAGCAATGATTTACATGAGAGACCTAGTCATGAATTCTATTAGGGAATTAATAGTCAATCACAAGTATCTTTTGAATCTTTCCACTGAATCTACCTTTTAGCTATAGATAAACAATGCTAGTCTATGTTACTGGCTGTTTTTGTGAGACTCCTTCTGTTCCTTCATTTTTGCTACTGCATTATAAGCACAATTTATTTATGTTCTACTGTTTTATATGGCCTTGCATGTTTGCGGTGCGTAATAACACGAACTAATTACCACTGTCAGGGATTTTAAGCTACGACCGCTATATCTAACCATTGCATATTATCCTTTTATGTACAAGTATACTGTCTAAGAGTATAATTTGTGTAAGATTTAACTTTTGCTGTTACCTCCCCAATTCTTGCGAGCTAAACAGAGTTCGTGAATAATTCGCTTAAAGGATTACGAGGATAATTCTTTGTTTAGAGCCTCTGAGTCTACGAAATATGTAAAGGTTTTGCTCTTTGCTTGGCTCTGAGTGAGTTTTTGAGATTTAAGTCTGTGGATTGGATGCAGGGAGTCGATATGCTCCAGTGACTGTGTTTATAATTGAACGAAGAAACAAGCTCTGTTCATGTTTCATCAAAACTAGAACAATTGTAAATCACTCAGAAATCTGAATTAGGATCAGACGAAACCTTGTTAACTTTCTACATTCCAATTTTCTCATCCAAAATCACCAAACTCAAACTTTTGCTATTTCATCAACATAACATAACGCTAGATAAAAGTAGGTAACTGAAATTGGTGTATCAGACACGTACAAGCATAGACTCAAAGACTAATAAAATATTTTCTAAAATATCATTAGCCCTCTTTATTATTTGGGTCATATAAATGGTTACTCATCTAACCAACTATATATATAGTAGTTCTCCTGTTATTACATATTTTATCTCACTGTACAAATTCGTAGACAGTCTTCTTCACAATTCTAATTTTGTAATTATATTTCCTTTTTAATGGGGCTTTCCGGCGTTCTCACAGAAAACTGTTGTGAACTCCGTCAGCAGATTTTTTGCTCGTATTCAGTGTTTATTATCTGCCAACAAATTCAAATGATTTTTATTACATAATTGCTAGGAAATTAAAAGGGCAACATGCATTTAAGAATGTTCGCCGCCTAATTGCCCAACTTTAAAAAGTGGCGAACAAGATTTTGAGTCGCTATTTTTTTGCTGAAATCCATGTTCTTTACTAATGACAGAAAATTAAGCAAATACTAAGTGAGAAGGGAAAGAGGGATATTTTTTGCTGTCTGCGTTGAAAATTGTTCATAGCAGAACGGATTAGTAAGCAAATATCTAAATATCGCGTCTGTGTGCCCCTGAAAAACGTAGTTAAAGTGGATTCAGGTTTGGTATTCGTTACTTCGTTAGTTACAGTTCTCCCACACTGCTATTACATAAGGCAGAACGTGTTACAGAAATCGCATCATCATATATACGGCAGAATAAAAAGGAAACAGTTTGAATATTTTCCCCTAGCTGCCCACACAAACTCATAAAATATTTGTAATAAAGTGCTATTAATGCAGTAGGTATAGCTAAGTTTACATTTTAGGTACCTTGTGGATCTATAGAGCTAGGAAAGAGAGAGAGAGAGGGTTATAGTATAATGAGCACGCGTATAGAACACAGACACGGGGAAAAGAAACAATGCATGGAACAGAGAGCAGGATCTGCGTACCTGTGTATTAACTCTCTGGGGATGGCCATCATATATAAGTTTTAATGCACACAAATATTTCCACATAGCATTTAGTTATTTCTAGCAAATACCTACCAACGGCCTGTGATGGCAGTGGGAAGGCAAAGTAAGCAAGAAGGGTCATAACAAACTAACTATAACAGGCATGAGATAAGAAAAATGAATTGAGCACTAAGGCTAAGGCTGTCATCCACAAAAACAGAGGAGAAGTTAACGAAAGCACCACGCACTCTAACTCACCTTATGGTATATGAAAATGGACAAAAAAAAATTCAGCTCACTCGCTCACATTGGGCCATGCTAGGTTTGCAACATGCTGCATGCGATAATAAAGCTCTTTTAGTTAAATACGTGCAACTATAAGGTACCTTCTCATAATTTTTGCGTTATGCGGAGGAATCACTTCAGTCATGCAACGCTTCACAAAGAGCCAAGTTGGCACAACAGAAGAACGCCACCCGAGAGCCGAGCTCAACTCCCAAACAAAGCCATTCTTCACAATCAGCCATATTATTCATGAATCCATTCTATATCCACAAAACTATCAAATGCACGACTCGGCCGTTTGTTTTATGTTACATATCCAACAGACTTAAATGCATAATATACATATCTATCATGGACATTCCTAACACCAATTCATACCTACTTACTACAGTTAGTGTTTAGCTCATAAACATTTGTGCGTGCAAATATTCGAGACTAAAGTGAATGTTGCTAGCTATGCAACTTAAATGCAAGTTCTGAATCATCATCATCATCATTTCTACGTATGTCTTATATGGTCACTGCTCTGCCTCTATTCTCTATGGATGTGATACACATTAAATCCCTATCCCACTAAATTCATATATTTTATAGCTACATGTAAATGGTTGTACTCTCATACTATTATAATATATTAGGATATCAATTACATGTGTATGCATAAACTTAATAGTGAGTTACCTGTTCTTTGTGTTTTCTATGGCTCATAAAAGGACTCGGAGGGATTTGGATTTTTGCAATGTAATGGCCAGTTCATAGCTTTTCTGTGCGAAATCCAGATATGAATCTGCTAATGCCATTCTTATGCGAGAAGCTATTAGCCTTTTGTTGTGTAATTCTAAAAGAAGTTTTTAAAAGCTCTCATTCCTTCATAACGACTCAATGAACAGGAATTTTACAATACATTGAACATAAAAGGCTTACAAGAAAGTCACATGATCGCAATCAACAGCCTTTCGATAAAAAAATGACTAAGAAAATTCTGTGAAGCATAATAATTGTAATTACTTTTAAGGTAGTTAAATTTAAGCCATTGTAGAACAAGATCTGAGCATGCAGAGCGACACTAGCCGACAGCTCATTGATATTTATGTTCATATCCGCACACTGCCTCTCATTGAAACCCACTAATTCATTATGCAGCGCGGTAAACTCTTTGCTGTGGTTTGGCTGTGGAGTGGAACCCTACGGATATTAATATCCTCCTGACGTGACAGTTCATTTTTTATTCACTACAAATCCAGACAAATCTACGACGCTATTATGTAAAGTGTGATGCATTACATTATCATGCAAAGCTTTATCATTCGGATTATCCTTTTATAGAGCTTTGACTTCTTCCAACAGCCAAAATATCCAAGCATCTTTTAACAGCATAATATTTAGGCTAATCATATTTATTTATTCCATGTACTTGAGATCTGTGACTGTTTATATTTACATCCATCCTTTCTCATTCCCTTTTTGTTTATGATGGCATTTCACTAAATATTCTCCCACATCTTCTAACAAACAAGGCCGTTAGTTTTTCACACATGCATTTGTAGCATGGAGATTAACGCGAACATACACGTAGTGCAAACATCCTGAAAAACAAATTCCTACCACAACACATAAAATCATTTCATATTACATTTACAACGATGTCGTAGCTAGGAGCATACATTTTATAAACCATTCTTCTGACTCTTATGTATATCCTCCAGTAAAAATACTTTGCAGTAAACGTCAAGGAACCTAGTCTTGTGTGTTCAAGAAAAAACTGGAACTCGTACATCCAAGCATACGTTTCCATGTTAGAACATCTTTCCCCCTAGGAATTTACTTGAACATCCACTAAAAACATTTACAGAATTAAATAATCAACTGTTTTGCATACAAGATAATCGCCTGCAAATATGTCAACGTATACAGAAAACACAAAATACCAAACTTGATTTTAAATGTTTCTCAAAGGCCTTAGCAATAATATGTGTACAGAATGTTTACGATGTAACTGAAATTCAAATGGGTAACTTCTGCATGCACAAGAAGTTTATCGTCACTTTTTAACCATTTATGAATATAGGATATACCGTATTATATTTTCTGGTTAACTTTGTGTAATTTATTGCCCAATTTATGTACATCCTAACATTTAGTAGACAATGGGTATTTAATTCACCAAAGTATGTAATTTATGTTCAGCTATGAAAGCTTAATAACTGAGCATGCTCATATATTACAATGTTTAATTTTGTTAATATACTGAATAATAGCAAAATTCCAATTCCAGTGCACATTACCGATACTGAGACTGTAGATACTTTATAGTTTTACTAGAATGTAGGTTCATACCATCAATTAAGATAACCAAAGTTATTTAGCAATGTTATTAGGTAAATGCACACTGGTACATACGTTATTATAAACATGTTAGGACATAAATTATTTGTGACAGTGTAACTTATATTATTAGATGTCAGTGTTGGTGGATTTACTTTCATTAGGGCAAAACTTTGTGGTGCTGGTAGTTAAAGAAAGAACACAATTACAGATATGTAGGTAATATAGTTGCACACATGTGAGAAATGTGTGTGGACATGAACTATATGTAGCAGGGAGTATTTATGTGAGTACTTATCTTCAATGTTCACGCACTTTCTCCGGAAAGGAAATGGCAAAGTAGTCCTCGTCGTGTGTAGCATCTGCTCAATCACAAATAAAGCTTTACAAATTGCTCTTTCAGTTAGCAAGAGTGGTGCATGCCATGCAATATAGTTTTACGTTAATTTATCGCAGCCCTCCATGTCAATCTGCACTAGTATTTATTCAGCATGCCTGTATATCATATATAGTAGCTGCAAGATATTCTTTAGAAATCCCAGGCGGCAACATCAATCCACACTAACTAACTTAATAAGAATCCTTTCACCGCCATCAGAAAACATTCAGAGCTGCTCAATGCAAATCTTAACGCTAAATTTAAGGAATAGAGAAGAGTTGCCGATGAGCAAGGATTTGTTTAGTGGTTCACTTTTCATGCTGTCATTAAGACTATTTCTATAGATGCGGCAGGTTATTATGCATATTATTAGTAGAGTGTTTCTTTAGTCGCTCGTCTTGTATCACAACTACAAAAGCCTCTATTAACATTTGAGTTCTGTTCTGGCTAATAGTTCCTTTGCCTTATTAGCTTAGCATGGCAATTGAGTCGGAGGTTCTTAAGTAAACTAGTATTTATTATTAGTACGTGCATGTGGTTCCGTTGTATAATGCATAGAATCCTTGTAGCTGATATCAGACTACAAATATATGAATGTAGTACATGCTACAAAGGTTCTACAAGCATTCTTCTTCTTTGTGTCTTCTTCTTCTTGGGGCTGACGAGTCCATGTCTGGGAGGACTACAGCAAAGAACACGCACAAGACATGCAACTTTGCATGTCAGTTCAAGTCACTCAATTCAACTTCACAAGCTCAATCAGCTCAGTCTTCTTAGTGTCAGTCAGAGAGTGCAAATCCTATTATTTTACTTATACAAATAGTTTGGATTCGTATTCGCCTCGACTTAATTTTCCCATCCTTACGGTTCTTCGTCTCCTTTGCGTATCAAAGAACATTCCATGTGTCTGTATAAAGAAAACATAATATTTAGCAAATAGGGTTAGACATTTATTGCAGACAAATGTATCTCTAATTCTCTATATGCAATTTAGAAATTTAAATTGGAAAAGTTCCCCAGTCCCCCAAAAAAAACAATTCCCTTCCTTCATTAATACGATTTGTATTTGTTTCTGCAGTCGCACTGTCAATAACTGACCTAAACTATAAAACTTCTAAGAATATGGAAGGCACACGGCAAAAGTCAAAGAACTGTGTGGCTTCTGTATCCAATTCCACAATGTGTAATTATTCTCACCTGGTAGGTACAAGTTTTTGATGCATTTATCCTTCACCTAATTGAGCTGATACTGTTATGGACTGATATATTAGCATAATAAGTATGTTCCTCTGTATCATGCACATAAATGTACATAATTATTACGTTTACAAGTTTGACACAATGTGTGTGACTGTGAGCTGCGTCTACACGTGTGCACCTAATAGTTATCTAAACAGGGGATGCATAATGAATAGTGTCCATTTAGCCATTCCGTGTTTTACTAACTTATTATTCGCACACAACCAGTTCATTTTGTTCATAATTCTCTGAATGGAATCAGGCAATTATCAAGTAGGAAGGATTGAAGCTCGCAAGGCAAGGGCTTTGTATGGAAATCATTTGCTGTAGGCCTCGTTTGACCCAACTAGGCTCTTTTAAAGGCTGGCCCACGATCAGATGGCTCTGGCTCGTCAAGAAATGAATTACTTAAATGGAGAATGGATAATGAAGGGAAGCGCACTAACATACTAGTGACTTTATTAGCGAGGAAATGGGAAAACAAGTGAAACATTAAAGATAAATGTGTAGTCTAGTAGTGATTATGCCTTTGCCATGCAATCAACTCAAGACTCCCTACATTACAATTAGGAAACGAAGCCAAACATCCCATTCATCCGTATCAATGTCAAAGCCTTTGAACTTCAAACAAACAAACCAATCAAGAAGACTTGTTTTCGGTCTCATTGTCAGTCAGTGACTACATTACATTACATTAGTCAGCTCTCTACCTCACATCACATCACTGCACATCTATTTACCTTACTTACATCTTACAATTAGTGAGCTTCTTTCAACTGTAATCTATTCTACACTTGGCCCTTAACAAAACATCTCAGGATTTCTGCACTAGTCACGGACAGACACTTATAGCTATACTTATTACATTCCTGATGGGGATTATTCAATTCACTTGGAGAACTAACTAACTAACGCGCAGTTAACTTTCAGGCATCCCTTTTTTCTCTGTAATTCTAAAATGGAAATCCTATAGACACACTTACATAAAATCTTCAATACACGCTATTATATATTATATAGAAGAGAGCCAAGTGCATAAAACACACCTGTGCATGGCTATCACAGAGTTGTAAAACATTTAAACCCAGAAAACCTAAAGCTGTGTTTATGTTCATTAGGAGCCATTCTGCACTGTAGTAGGTCGCATGCAAACAGATAAATATTAGAAAATACTTTTATAGGGTAGAATAGCAGAAGAATTGAATCGAAAGCTATAGAAAAGTCAACCGCCTAAATGCACTTCAAATATTTCTAAAAGGAAACAAAAGAACCACGGGGATTGATTTTTTTTGTTTCTTCTTCTTCTCTCTCTCTCTCTCTGTCAAATGTCTTTATTAATCCAGTCATCATTTATGCTTTAATGGACAAAGAATTTATTTCCACTATATCCTCTTATTTGAATAGACAGGGATTTTCAGTCCTCCAATCGGAGCGACGAGTGAAAAAGCCATGCCTTCCATTTCCTTATCATGCAAACAATGGCTGGAAGGTATTTTAAAGATGTTGTATTAGTGCTTTGGTCTTAGCCCCAGTGTTCTATGGTGGAATTGTAAAGAAATGCTGCATTGTATTGCTGGATGAATGCATGCATAAAGCAGTCACATAAAGATAACCTCCGTCCGTCCGTTGTCCATTCTGTATATTTATTTTCCACGGGACATTTTTACGTTTTCCTAGCCTCCAAGATAACATCCGCTCTCTCATGTAATAAAATAAGGGACGAAGCCTTGGTAGAGTTAGTCTACACGAACGTGGTTTGAGAAGTTTTAGATCCCCGCCCGCTAAAAATGCGAGCTACCTGAAGTGATGTAAGTAGGGAGGTAAATAGTTAGTAATTCCTCGGATTATTTCACTGTGCTTTAATCCGTTTCTCTGTTGAATGTGATCGTGATGTGGGTGAATGGAAGGGAAGAATTCTCTCTGGCTCGGGGAAAATTCTCGCACTGAGCCCAAGAAAAAGTTGTGAGTTGACGAGATTTGGCCGTAGGCTGTGTAGCCACCTTGCCGCCGAATTCGTGCTAAAACTTCATCCATCTTACAAGTTGAGCATTATTACTCCAGTCCAGGTAGACCAAGGAGCCACAACGAAGCCACCACATAATACATCTCATCAACTCAACACACCTTCTTGTACTCCTAGGACGTGAATGCACTGCACTTTACTTACTATTAGTCCGTTGGTTGCTGTGGCTGGCTCTATATATGCACTCTCACTCTAACTAATAATCCTAATGACAACGATGAACTAAATGTAGAAGTTTACTAGCCTGCCTGCCTGACTGATTATTGTGAGTCAGTAGATCAGATAACGTATCTAGTCAATACATTTTACGAGTATTACGAGTGTAGAATGAATAGGCACGCCAACCTGGCTCTTGCTGTAATACCTATAAGCACTTTCTACTTTTACGTCCTATAGGACAATCAGCTACATAAACAATGCATTTGCCTTTAATTAAATCTTTATTGATTTTGTCTTTCATTGGGAAATAAAATAGCTTTTAGCATTAGGCAAATTGGTTCTTAGATTAGGGCATTCTCTGTATTATTTGTACTATGATTGCACCTTAGGGCAAAGTATTCATTAGAGATTTACCAGCTAATTTTGGATGCTATTCAGAGATAAGGAAATACATTTTCCCAACATCTACGTGTACACTTTTAATTTAGTTTTTACTATATTCCCTGGCTATATTTAGAAGAGTATTGTATTACAATGGGGTTTTATGAATTACAACATGTAAACATATGTATCCATGTTTAAAGAATTGATAATGCATATTCCATTAGCATAAATAAGTATTGTTGAACGGATTCAGACGAGGAGAGCTGAGAGAGGATTTTATCAGATGCCCTTTTAGCACTCAAATTCCAAGTATTGAATTACAGATTCAAAATTGCTACAATTTGTGAGGAAGGCGAAAAGGTTAACGCATTTGGAAGTGTAGCATTTGCAGGGACTTTTATTGAAATGTGTGTATAGATCGTGATGGAGTAATGCTCTCAATCATTACACTATCATTATTATATTAGCTGGAAGAATAGGAGCCTAGTGCACGAAATATTATGTAAGAGAAGTTCTTTTCCTATGTATCTACTTCATTCAGTGATGTTTGTGTGTATGTATTCATGGGATGATTTGAACCCTTGTGTATTTGAAAGTCAGTTTACTGTTAGTTTTTGGTTTCCGAATGGAACAGGACCTGATTTAATTTGAGTCCACTCCATTGCATTGCTCTGGCATCAAGATCACATCAGATCAGCTATCAGGTCATATGTTGCCAGAAATAAAAGAACGTGATGCGGTGTAGTTTTCCTTGGAAAGTGGAAAGGGAATGGAAAGTTGGGAAGCACCCTCTTATGGACTCGAACCCTCAAACTGATCCCGTTTTCCCATTCATTCATCATTTATGTGAATGTGCCCTTTTCTCTCCTCCTCGGCGCAACGTACTGGGACTTGTTTTAGTTAGCATCAGCAGTTATTTACTATATCGACATCCAGCGGCTATGCAATTTGCGGGTAAGTATATCTGGAGAGTCCGTATAGCCTGATAGTTACATTGCGTGCATACGTAAAAAGTTAAGAAAGCCATTGTGCATGGTGCATCCGAGTATTTTAGTAGTTCGGAAATGGTGAGTAGTAGACAGGGTTGGTTGTTGGTTGGGGAGTCAAGTCACCCAGAGCGCAGTGCAGCAGAAAGGAGCTGGAATTCGGAAAAATGTAGTTCTGGAACTGGCATGACAATGCCAACTGCCACTCTTCTAACTTTTTATATTCCTATATGCTGTGAAGGATGTAGGAAGGCAATTTCATGTGGGTAGTCACAGTTGACTAACTTCCTTATGTATTGCAATCCAGAGATAATATGATTAAGCAGTTTTCTGCTGGAGCAGGTTCCTTAATTCCTAGCTTTCCAGCACTGTATATTTATGAAATTGATACGGAAATGTGATCCATCAGAGCTACCCTGTTGTCCTCCTCTGAAAATGTTACGTATTTATAAAACAGGCCACTGACAGCTGCTGATCATAGGCTTCGGTTACATCTTTAACGACCCTCGTATATATGTAGCTCTCTGTACTTTATGTCTCATTGTCAGTTTGTGTGCTGCGTTAAAAACCACAAAGAGAAATACAATTACACGAAATAGTGGTACATGTGCACAGTTGGACTCTCTACAGCTGTGCTATATTAGTGACGATCCCGTTTTTCTCTCATTCAGTTGTGGGTGACACTGAATTAAGCATTGTGATTATATAATCAAATTCGATTCATACGACGGATTTAATGGAATGGAAAGTGGAGAAATGTATTTCAGCACACCATCCCATTCACAGAACGTGATATTAGCCACTAGTTCAATGCAACGTTAACATTAACTGCACGTATAACAATATCATTTGCATAGAGACTGCGAACAGCACTTTGTCTACGCATTAGAAGACAATGGAATAAATGAAAATCACACACACACATTCATAGAGTCATCCATTCTATTCCAACCGTTGCATTGTTACAAACAAAAGTCTCACAGAGCACACACATAAGTACAAATACACTCTGCCCTATAAAGTCTTAAATGAAATCGTTCGTTTTACTCGGTTCACAAAATGTCACAGCATGGCTTCTTCTGTTCACTCAATTTCAATTGATATAGAGCATTGAGAATTATAAAAATATCTCATTGTTAGGACATTATCCAAGATTTATTGCCTAGATCTACAATATTGATGCTAATAACGCATGCAATAGCATGGCAGGCTGAAGATATTAGGATTAATGAGTGTTTTTAGTGCAGTTGAACTGAAATGCAGAGAAAATATATCACTATCTTTCCATTTCATCATGAAAATCATATCTTTATCAATATTACACTGTGCTTTATATAAAACAGGAACAGAATTTGATTTAATAGAACAGGGAGGAAAAGTTGATGAGTGAGTGGCCACGCTACGCCACGCCAATTGTGAATATAGGGTTGGTGACTTTGGTAAGTGTGCCAGCTATTATTTCTGTAATAACATAATTATAACAGAGTCTTGGTGATAAAAGGCAATAAGGGAGCGTCCATATATTACGAAGACCATTTTTTCCCGATTTTGGACCCCCCTCCCCCCTGTGAATACATTGAAGACTTCATGAGAACCCCCCCTCCCCGTCTTCGAAGACTTTTACATGATTTTTACCTCAGTATATATTTAGGCATTTCGACATGAGGAAAACTCTGATCGCCATTTGTGACGTAAACAAAGCAAGATGCATTAAACCAGTACGAAAGTTGAAACTGCATACAACATTCAAATTAAAAAATCGTGCTAGTATCAACTATTTGTTGTTTTGTATGTTAACTGCTGAAATCACTGATAAAAAC
>JAAAYG020017521.1:0-58611 GCA_009936455.2 Tomocerus minor
GAGAGAGGGTAGGCTTAAGCTTACTTAGTGCTGTGTGAGCTGTGAGCGGGCGGGCATGTAGGGATGCCGAGCTATGGCCACAGCCCGAACTCTACCGGCAAAGATGATAGGAAACGTCGAAAAATTTAAATGTCCATATCTTACTCTAAATTGTCATCTGTTTGCATATAGAATATAGATTCTACGATTAATGACTCCACACGAACATAACGCAATGATTTTCATATGTAGTTGCAAGACTCCATTCTCTGGTTGTAAAACGTCACTACACCCACCCCCGGTTGCAAAGATTTAGTTGTGAAAATTCTGGGATCCGTAAATATTATCCTTTTAGGAACGAAGAAACAGTCTTTCTGAATTACAGAACTCACTACCCTGCAATGGCGATCTACATTTGCTACCTTTATATTGCATCTCTGCATGAAGTTGAGTGACTTTGCTAAAAATTTCTACTGTCTTCTCTACACGTTAAAGCAGTGGCATTGTAAAAGAGAATTTGTTATGGGCTTGTTTTCTTGTATGCTGCAAACTAATCTTCAGTTTTACTCCTTAAAAACATCTACGTCTGTTTCTGCCTTGCACTGCATTGTTTTTCCTAACGCTCCCTTGTAAGAATTGTGATCAGATACTACTCTAAATCTTTGCTTCAGTCGTGGGAAACGGATTCAGTCAAAATAGAGAACAAAAGTAACAAGAAAGGATTGCTAAGAACGTTTAATTAATTTTGTCACTTGCAGCTGGCATGTTTGTTTGTTGTGTGTAGGCTAAAAACAAATAGAACTATTTTTATTTTATTATTCACATTTATAAAATTACTTGCTTACTTCCGACACATCTGCCAGTTAATCTAATTATATTTTTAGAGCAGTAACCCCAACTAGTACTAAATATAGTACGTTTATCCATTCACCTATGTCAGATTCATAAATATTCAGAACAAATTACATCTGTCTTGAAAAGTATTTAATTCCTGCCATGCGCTGAAGCTGATCTCTTAAGTCTCGTATTACCCAATTACAAAATGGGAGATGTAATTGCATAACGGGAAAAAGAGAATGGGAAAAATCATGCAAATCTGTAGAAGACGTCAGAAAGATGTCTATTATTGCAAAATAGCATGTAGGCGGATGTGTTTATTAGGCTTTAACTAAAAAGGAGTATTCATAGTGTTTGCTGGAGGAATAAGAAACATAGGATTAGCAAATAGAAAGTCTTTAGTTGAGTAGGTAAAACAGTTTGGTTAGAATTTATAGTAGATCATGACTGCAGGAAGGGCAAGGTAAAAGAAATAGTTATCTGTGTATTGAATTCCATTATTTTCTATTGTGTTTGCCTCATTCAGAGGAACAGCTAGCGTTAACGATTTCTCTTGCGTAGTGCCATTTCCTTTCCATTTTCTTTTTGCACGAGACAAGGTGAGGGAAGAAAGATTCCCGTTCTCGTGTGTGTAGCTGTACGGCCTTTTTTTTAGACTATTATTGTGATGTGGATGGGAGTCTGGGAAGGAAGGCATGTATGTATGTATCTATAGCTATTGCTTACTTAACTGCGTTAATATCCGCATTTCGTAGCATTTGTACCTCTTCCCCTCGTTTCTATTGTGTATGTGGAAATTGGAGCTGAAGGAAAGTGCACATCCATGTGTAATAAAATATAGATACAGTTTTCAATTTTAAATTGAATTCTACTGTTGTATTGTGTTATTGCCTATAATGGTGATCCTCCAGAAGAAAAAATTCGATACTTCTCGTCCTGTCTTCTCAATAATCGACTCTACGGAGAAAGTATGGATAAAATTTTCTCGAAGCGATTTTTCTAAATTAGAATTCTAAATGATAAAGAAGCTTAGACTGGATTTCATTATATTCTACATATTGAGTTTTAATAGAAGACATAGAAGACAACTAGCTATATAAATCCGAATGCCTTGAATTTCTCTTTTAAAATCTATCGCATTTACGCTACACTGCTACACGTACCTATTTGAAGAAGGAGAGCTTTCCAAGTAACAAGTTTCACATTCTTACACGAATAACTTAATATACAGGGCTATCGCGCTTTATTTTCCTGCTTTATCATTAAGATCTTAGTAGGACAAGTGTCTATATAAAATATTTCTCCTATATTTACTAACATCATTGTGAACCCAAGGACAACATCAACACATAATTCATATTATTATAGCCCTATTTATCGTTATAACCTTGAACTAATATTATTTTCCGTTATCTTTTCATCTAGTCACTTGTATGTTTTTGGCACTGTGTGTGTGGTTATAACATACATAATATAGTAGGCAAGAAACTCAAGTCTTTTGACTTCTGTACATTCCATGTTGCATGTTCAGCAGCATTTATATATAAGGTGCATTAAAGTTTAGACTTTCGAAAACTCGAAAAATAAAGTACGAAGGCAGGAAGGGGACAAAGTCAAATTTCTCTCAATAGTTACAAGTCCGGCAGAAGTAGGACGCAGAATGTGCAAGTCATATTTCATTCTATACTTCAGTCTCACTTTCTAAATATAAACATTACACACGAGCTTTCAAGAAAATCAATGATTGAGTCAAAGACGCGTGGGAAAAAGATAGGAAACTTGCGAAGTCTTGGCTTTCGCATGCACTTTGTGAAGTAAGAAGCGTAGCTAAGACCAAGAAACCTACCTTGAGGATTACTTTTGCAAGATAAAATATTTGTAGATGGCTTTTCTTAGTAATCCCTGCTAACTTCTTACCAAGAGCACTTTCTAGACGTCTTTCTTTGACCCCCTCTGTCACTTCTTGTCCTATTATTTTTCATTAATATTTATGACAACAATTAGCTAAAAATTGTCACTAATTTATTACAGTTCGGCAGTACTTTCCAAATTAATTACTTGACTATACTTATACAACAGCAACAGTTAGAATACCGTTAATGGAACAATCAATAAATTACAATAATAAATACTATGTAACTAGTTCTAAAAACCTTTGCATTAGGTATTTTACTTCTATTATACATAATAGGCAGGAGTCATTAAATGATTGTAAAGTGATTACAATGCAGGTGGTATTTTCCTAGGTAGAATTCAACAAGCAGCTTGCATGCAGTGGCACCTGATCGAAGTTTCCTTTAATGGGGTACTGGAAAATTTAGATATGCAGAATCCAGACTGTAATGATAAAATTCTGTGAAGCTGTATTTATGATAATTGGACAAGCCCTACTAGGAAGAAATTACAGTGCTCAACATTATTGAAGTTGCAATAAAACTTCAGTTCTTGCATAAATTAACAAAAAAAAAATTACAAAAAATGCTGCGTAGACGGATACGCTTTCATTATCGTTATAAATGTCAGAGAGCATTTAATAATAGGTTTCTGTTTTGGGTATCTCGAGATGATGATGCTGATGCTGACACCGATAACAGGCACAGGCAGTAGCTTAAGTAAAATGTGTATAGCTGCAGAACAGTTTTCACTCAGGCGGATCCAATCCTCTAAGTTATCGTCTAAATCTTATCAAAAATTCTGTCTGAAGTCTGTTTATTTTATTCTTTCTGCATAGAGTTTCATTGATTGCGTGTAGGTATGTTATTGTTTGGCTGTTGGTGGAGGGAAGAGAGTTCCTCGACAACGAATCCCATCACGGATACTGTAGAGCTCGTCTTATTTCGCTTTATGGCACTTTTCTTGTAGTTCGTTACAGAAATGGTAATGTAGTTGTAATTTATAGAGGAGTTTAATTTACAGGGTGAAAGAAGTGTGTGTGTAAGGAAAATAAGAGTCACGTAAGTAATAGAAGTTAATTACAAGAGTCTTTGCTCACTAAGTCAAGGATTATCTGATACCCTGAACAATCCTGCTAGGATCTGCAGAGTCTGAAGTGAACTAAAAGGTTGTCGTATATCTCTTCGTATTCGGAATCAAAGGCGTTGCGACCTTTGAGAGCTTGCTTTCACTAAACTGCAGTCGACCAAAGTGAAGCAAGCCTTAATGACAACAGTTCTTATTTTCTGAGTTGGTTAATGTATTTTCAGTACACGCTTCATTTATTTCTTATAGCTCCACTTTCTTTTTTCTATGTCCGCATCACTCAATTCAATATAGTAGTAAGCAACAACGTCGATATTATTACTTTGTCTTCTCTCTTCTTTGTCCGCGTAAGTATTATATACTAAATATATGGTAGTCGTGGTGTCTTTTTATTTTCTTCAACATCTTTTTGCCTCTTTCTCAACAAATCTTTGGCAATTTCTCTTTTATCCTCGATTTCTTTAGGAAGCCCTTCATTCCTTTGCTATTAAAGACCATATCTAAATGATATAATTGAGCATTGAGCTCAATGATAACAATAATGGTTTGTTACAGAAAGAAAATTCTCAAACAATACTTAGAAAACTGAAGGGATCTCGAATTAAATGAGCTCAGTATAGTATTATTATAGCATAGCATGGGGTAGCTAAGTGTTCCCCTTTCTTGTCTTTGAATCTTTTGTCATGGCTGTTTAAATATATACTCAAAGAAAAGATAATAATGAACTTTTATAGTGGTATCTCATCAAAAAATCCATTTGCACATACTATAAATTCATTATATAGTGTGGGATGTGTAGAGAAAGAAATTATTATTCAAATTGCACGTATTTTATATAGCTACTACTTGACATTTGGCAGAGAAACATTTTGTAAATTGCGACACAATAGCTGCTAATGATGCACTAATGATGATTCCTTTAATTTAACTCTTTTGTGAGTTATAATGAGCTGCGATGGAAATTATAGTCTTTTACTTTACTTAATTTGAATGCTTTCAGCTCTCTGAACCTCATTTCCCCAATGTATTTCCCCATTCTATAAAGTAAATGCAAGTAGTAAAAATTATTGCTAAGTACTAAAGTGTACTATACTTATCATAGTATAATATGCCGCAATGGTTGGATGCACACTAGAGGAAGATGTCCCACCGATGGCTGCAAGTAAAGACATTTCAGATTTATATCTCCTTTTTACTTACACTCAAGTTCGATACAGTGAGGTTAACTAGATACTTAGAGTCAGCTCACTTAATCTTTCCTTGTCCTATGTCAACTACTTGAGCACGTTGAAGCAATGCTCGTTTGACTATGACCTTCAAAGATTATATAATTGGGAATCTCAAGGAGATATATGTGGGTTTTGACATTTTCAAGGCAAGGGATTATTTAAGAAATAGCATTACATTTTTATGAAAATGTATATCTACGAATACTTATATTTAGCGTTCAGATAAGAGCGTTTAGAGTTCTTTAGTGCAGGGAAGTGTCTAAAATTCATTGCTACGCGAATAAATAGCGTACAGAAATACAGAGAGGAAGCTGTTGAGTTGGGATCCGCACAAGTGGATATTTATGTCAACCGCAGATATTCATAGGGGTAATAAACATTTTTGAAAACACTATAGTTGGTATCTTTTGCGGCAAGACTGAGAATTTGATGACATAGCACTTGACACAGCAAGTTTTCACTTTTCTAAACGTGAATGGAATGGCAATGGAATACATGGATGCAATATCCAAGCCACTCCTTTGCTTATTCATGACTCTTGACAGGGAAGTGATACTTTAAACTACATTGGGTCACATGGCAGCCTAACATTTACTTTAACAAAGCAACATACTAAGCTCCTACATGCTGTGAGACATGCATGACATAGAACATCCTATAAACCTATAAATGCAAGCTTTTCTAAAGGAACGAAACGGAAATATTTTCTACACCATTTCCTCGCTGTGTACTCTTGACTTCGGAGAAGGAACCAAGAATATCTACTTTCTCCTCAGTTTTCAAGTGAATGCAGAGAAAGTAAACACTGCTACTTTCTATAAAGCCTAAGGAAGAAGGATTTTTGACTCTATTACTATACATATAAACATATAGCGATATATACTTATTTATTACATAGATGCTATAATCACGTATTTGTGTAGCCAGGCAAATGTATGCTAACACATTTTTAAACTTTCAATACCAAAGTACGTATACTCTTAGTTAAATAGATATTTATATATGTAAATCCGACACTTACTAAACTTTTAAAGCTTCATCCAAGCTCCAGAGGGAGATTTATTTTTCTAAAACTACCTCACAACTTGTCGTAAGCAAACTAATGGGTTTCAGATTTAAATGAAAATTCACTCTGCATCATACTTTCTTTCTAATCAAATGTAAATAACTGCTAGAACAATTTTAATACTTTCATGCTTGTGAGCACAAATTAATCACTAATCAACAATTTTGTCTGTATTAAAGGATTGTATTATGCCTATAGAATTGTATTATGCCTATAGAAAACTTTTAAAACTTCACGTATCTGTGCACAGAAGTCAACTTAATTGAGCAAATAGTGCCCCCTATTTGTGGCCACGATTTTAGGCATGTCTTCGATTTTGCCCATGCCCACGATTTTGCCAATGCTCACGATTTTGCAAATGCCCACGACTTTGACATACCTCAGGGCATGTCAAAACCATGGGAAAATACTCAGTAAATATAACTAGCAGACGAGCTTATAATGTACATACGAGATCTGCCTTATGTGTTAGTTCAGGTATGAACGACATACTCCCACGAATGGAATAGTGCTTGTGAAAGTGTTTTAAGTTTACTTTGTCAATATTATGAAGTCAATTGCTTCGTCAACAGTTTCTGCCTATTCTGTTAGCTGAGATCGTCAACTGTTTATTGTTTATTAGATTTCATTGTAAGCGTGTTTGCCGAGTACGTACTCCTTCTCATCTCATTGTGTTCAATAATAGAAAAGCTTTGATCTGAATGAAAATACAGTAGTGCTAGCAAATATATCTGTTTGCATCAATTTTACATTCGGAAAAGGTAGATTGGATTTTCCTGTACAATGTAAAGTCTAGCTATGCATAGAGATACTCCTAATAATTGTCTGCCTATACACAGAATGTAGAAATCCAAAAAGGATAGTCCATTTGTTCAGTTCACGGGTGAAGACAGTTCTACTATAAACAACAGTTAGAATTTTAAGTTTACAGGAAATAATTTGGCTTTAGGAGCAAGTGAAACATGATTACTGTTATTGTAGTTGGGTTACAAAACCACATTTGGAATTTACAATGTTGAATGCTGGTCGTAGCATGTGCAGTCACTCTCCCACCTTCCCACCGAACTACATTTACTCACTCTGAAGTAGTACACAGAAAGCACAATAACAAAATAGACTTCAGTCAAGTCATTACTCACTTAACTAACCAGAAAGAGAGCGTGTTGGCATTAGCTATTCACAACGTATATGCGGCTGTATAGAAGAAGAGGCCATATCAGTATCGACATTCAAGAGCTTCTGTTATAGGCATCAGGCTTTTGTCTCATCAACAGCCTTCTCACAGCGGATGCTAGCCACTTGTATTGCATTTCGTGTACTTTGTTCAATGGATAGGCAAGTTTAGTACACGGAAAACAATTTTGATGATACTGGCAATTGTGAGGGGTTTGTCTGTGTGGAATGTGAAGCGGCGCACATTATAGAAAAGAGTATACATAGAGAGTGTGTGCTTTCTCCGCTCTCTTTCCTATCTCAGCATTTTCACATAATTTGATTAGCTGTTACTTATCCTCAGAATCCAGTGGAGTAGTGGCAACTCAGCTTGCTCAATTAAATCACAAAGTGGCCGTTTCAATCTACAAAGGTAGTCTCTGTGTATATGTATGCTAGTGTGACATATACTATTGAGCAGAATAAACTCACTACACTACCGCTCAAGCCACGAGGACTTACTTGCAGTGACTCCCTGAACAGCAAGTCTTTACACAGACTCTGTTTCTATGTCTCAAGCTGGAAAATGCATTTTTTTCAGCTAGAATGTTTTTGTATGCACTAATTTAAACAGTTTACAGATTAAATTCCTATCAAAAAATGCATTCCCAGCATTTTAGCTATGATCTAGCCTTTAAGGAGAAAACTTTCTCTTTGCTATATACATTATATCGTGGCTCCATAATGTACGTATGCCTCTAGCAATATAATAAATCACGTTTTACTGCGATCATACTTTTTTGATGTATATGTATAGGAGGTTCTGTTAACCACTTGAAGAGCCTGTCTACCTAAATTCTAAATGTAGTTGGCATTTAAAGGAAAATAGGGAAGTGTGCAGTCAATTTGAACTAAAGGTAGATAAAATTGAAGCGGAAGAACATCTCGCTCTTAGGAAACTAAAGTAGACATTGGTATGGCAAAGAATCAGAGCAGAACCGTAGCGGCCAGAGAAGCAATATTAAATTCACTGCCTTATAATGCACCGTCAAGTGGAATAAGGTCGGATTCAAAAGATGTATAGCCTGACTAAAAGAGCTAAATCACGAGAACGATTTAGATCTAAAAATAAGTACATAATAGGCGGGTCGTACTAATAGTTATGCAAGTGCCTATTGCAATTTATTTGAGAGTCGCACACCCACTTTCACTCCTGCTTACCTTTCCTCGACGTACATTAGAGAATTGGGCTTTTTGTGTCAGCATTTCGTATTACGATCGAAATATCCTTCAGACTAACTCAGTGACACAGTGAATCATTGAAAACCATTGCAATTTTCAATTTAGAATTTTGGAGAGAGAAGTTGTGTATGTAGTTGAGCCGATTGTGGGAGAGGCTATACAGTTACTATATACTTATTAGGAGAAAGCTGGAAGTACATTTGGTCGAGTGGTTCGCTGACTTAACGTGATTGTGCGTTGAATCACTTGCATTCTGTTATATCTCCACCCACAGTAGTAGACATGTATCGTGTTCCCCAAAATAACTACCTAAATCAAAATTACAGTCCATTAATTATTGAAAGACAATCTCATTAATTAAATTGTGAGTTATCTCATTTCTCTAGTCTTAATTAAATTCAAAATGGATTTTAACATTATATTTAAATGTTAGGGGTGAAAGTTCTATGTAAACTTGAAAAGTGACGCCGTCTATATGAGAATTCCGCATTTAATAGAGAAAATATGTTACCTATTAGATGAACATGAATTGCTACACCTTACATAAGCTACTGGAATAATAATGTAAACTGTGCAGAGTGAGGAATAAAATCCAGAGACTACAATAGAGAGAGTGAGAGAGAGAGAGAATATTAGGAAAGGGGGAAAGTAGGGAAAGTCGTTGCGGTGTAATGTACACGCAAAAGCGAAAGAGTAGAGTGAAGGAAAGCAGATCTAGCCAGCGGTTTAATCACAGAACAGACGGAAATTAATGCAGCTAAACCAAGACTAAGCTAAGTAAGCTAAGCGACCTATCGTCTCTCCATTGTCTACAGTTCTGTTCCACAGTCCATACTTCCTATTATGACTCTCCAATGTTCCAGACTCCTGGTCATAATGGAATTCACTCTCCCTTAATGTTCCTTTAATCTTTTTTTGTTTCAAGGGTGCAAATCGAGCCACTAGGGCCCTTTCATTAACCTCCTTCCTATATTTATTCATAAATCAAAAAACCAACATCCTCGTTCTTTCGTCCCATGAGTGACATGCAAGCCCTCAATATCATTACCCTCACTCTCTCACTCTCTCTTTGCCCAAGTCATGCTTTTGCTACAATAACCAGTTAACTGTATAGCATCCGGCCAGACGGGAATTAAATTTTTTATCTCTTTGTTAGAGCGCAGTTTAGGAGATAAGCGAGCGAGGAGGAGGGGCTTTTATTTCTGTTGGTACTTGTTGGTAGGGAATACAAAGCGGGAATTTAGTTCTTCCGTGCACTCCTATCTAATTAAAGATACAAGCATAATGTAAATCTATCTAAATAAGTGCAGACTACTATGTAAATATGTGCATAATAGATATGTAGTGTCTAATAGCTACTCCAGTTTGACAGAGTACAAATAAAATTGAAATGAGTAGGTTCTCTAATGGATTTTACATGGTAATATCTATGTAAAATGCACAGTATTATGCAATTTAGTAAATGCCTGCAATTGTGCTATATAAGAGCACTAGGTATTCATATCTTGCCAGTTATGCAAATTGGTGCGGGTAAGTGAAAGAAGTGGTTTACGTTAAGATTTTCATTTCATATCTAAACACACACTCATTGTGGCATATTAGAGGGATATTACATATAAAGGGAATATTATAAAGACAGTAGGACGCGGGTAGAACATACATAGTAGCTACTAATAACTCTCTATGTGGTATGTATTTCCCCGAGAGAAAGCTTTTAACAGCCAATTTCATAACTAGCAGCCACTGCACAACTAATTGATAATATGGAGAGCCCGTCGGTAGAGTGTAACATATGTCATGGGATATTTCCGAGCGAATTCAACGTGGGTTTGCAATAAATTCTGTTGTGGCTAACGGCTTGACATATGGTGGGCACCGAGGAGCATTTCGTTATTATAATAATAATACACAAACCCTCAGCTTAAGAAAACATAAAGGTTTGTTGTCTTGCTAATGATACGGTATGAAGTTTGAGGGAAGCTCAGATTTTTGCATTAGTTTCTTGTCTGTGACAAATTCTCAAAAGGTTCACATCACTCCTCTTCTGAACTATCACACTGCGGCTGTCACCGCACTTTCTCCTTCTCTTGCATTATTCATACACGGTTGCGTTCCCTATAATATGCTCTCCTTCGTCCTGGCTCGTACCATTCTAAAGAATAAAAACTTTGGGTTTACTTACGACCAAAAAATACTAAAAGACCCTAGAAATGCGTGATAATAATATACCATAGCCTACTTACTTCATTGCTCTATTTCTTCGCAAGTCACCCCCAATGAAATACAATGAAATAATAAAGTAATCAAGTGTAAATGGAAAGCCCAATAAGAAGGCACAATACACAGTTTCCTAGATGCTAGAAAAGTTGTATATAGTCTATAAGAGCTTAAAATAGCTAAAATATACTACTTAACAATTATTATTCAACAGCTAAACAAAAATAATACTGTATAAAGGTCACATATAGGGGTTATAAGGTTTCGATGGGTATACAATTGTACTATTGCAAGATGTAGCACGGAGTTGAGATGGAGGTTGTTGAAACGGAATACAAAACTAGACAATGTAATGAATGCTTTCATTAGAAGATATATCATTTGAAAGGATCAGAGAACTATAATCGGGGCTTATTGTTAGGTATATGAGACTAGTGGTACAAGAGAAGAAACTACTCTTCCAAAAACAGATTGGCAACTACCCAAGTTGTGAGATGTGTAATTTTACTTCAGTAGCTGATGAAATCTTTGGAAAAGAGATATTGAACTGAAGGAATGTACACCTTCGCTAACTAATACCCAAGGAATACTTTCTTCATCGTAATCATGAAAAAGGTAGAGATTCTCGTTTATTTAACAGGCACGATAGGGTTAATATAAAAAGCAAATCTAAGAAGATCTACTCCCATGAATCGTTAATCTAGATTTTGTTTAAAATGTGAGTGCTCAATGTAGGGGGAAGAGCCAGACATTCCGTGATAAGATTTTCTAAGGTTTCCTTTTCTAACGAAAAGAAATATTTCGCTTGAGCAAATATCTATAGCCTTTCTCGGCAATTTGTACTGACACCTTCATTTTATACCTTCCACGCACTTTTCACAAACGGCTGAATGTTCTCTGCAAGCACATTTCTCTCCCACACACCCTCTTTCAAAACCATGCTATACGTTTATAGAACTACATAACCATAACCACAAAAGTAGGTGACTACCATAATTTTATACTTCGTATATAGCCAGGCTAAAATAGAATGTTTATTTTCTAACATCCATATAATGTAATCTGCTCATCAGACATAAAGTATCTCGCGGTACTATTGCAGTTCCTATTATTAAGCCTAATTTTCCAACTGTGGTATTTTTTATGTAGGTACCTTTAATAGCGTACCATGTGGTGCTAATGCTACAGAAGTACTGAAATGACTGTCTTGAAAACGTTTTATCATGGAACTAATTTTAGGGATAGTTTGCTAAATAGTTTGTTGTGCCCACATTGAAAAAATTGCCATACCTCACGGACACATGTGGCATTCTTTAAAATTTTCACATTGCTCTCAGTAGTTAACACAAAATGTTGCAGCCATTCATATATTAAAAAACTCACATGAAAATGATATTTATGTTAGATATTACGGAAGGTCTAGAAAAGCATGTTAGAATTATAGACACACAGCATTACGATGCATATAGATTATAAATGATAACTGTACTACAATTCATTGTCAACTGCAAAATTCTAGAAATTTAAAACAGTACCTATAAAAGCAAATATAAGATTGGAACTATAATTTCAAATAGGGAAATGCAGAAATTCTGTTGAATATAGCCATTTGGGTCTAGGAAGATAGATTATATTATAGTAAGGCTGATATTAGACTATTGGATTCAGTTGTGAATGTTTTCACGGTGGAAGAGTGTGGTTACTTAGGAATTCTGGTTGTGCAAAGATTATTTGTGGAGGCTTGTGTTCTTATTTACAGTCTGAGGAATAAAATTGTGATAGTATAGTATGTACGGCACGGGGATGGGGATTAGATAGGGTACGGTGATGGCATAGCCCATTTACATGAATGCATAAAAGTACGTCCATGAATGACGGATCTTGGTTTCAGTCCAGAGTTGACTGTAGAGTTTGTTAAGCTTGAGACGCCAATGTGTATCAAAGCAAGAGGGTGCTTAGAGATGTCTCTTTATCTGACGTCTATTCTGAAGGTGACACATTAGTATTGTAGCTGTTTCCACTTGGTTGCCTGGCCTTGGTCTTATCTAAAGAGTACATATAGGTACACTCAAAGAGACTATACTTGAGTGTAGATCACAGCCCAAGTTGTTTACTTGCGTTGCTGACACATACGTATGACATGTGATATAATAATATTCCATTTTATCTGGTGGCAGAGAAACTTTTTGCATGAGCATAATATATCTTCATTTAAAATTCAGATTTACTTAGCTTAATGTAAATACAAATAACGGCTCTTACTCTCTATTTGGCTTGGGAATTTTCTGCAGGAAGAAATAATAAACAGCACACGATCTCATAGTCTAGTATGATGGGTATAGGTGATGAAAATCTACTCCCGCATGAATGACGTACTACTGTATGACGAATAATATTATCTCCTAAAGCTAGGCCAGAAAGAAAACAGAGTTACATCAAATGAAAATATCCCGACCGTTCTCATTATACTGTTATTCTTATAATGTTTAGGGCAGAGAATATGTGGAATACATTACTAGCTCATTGCTGAGAGAGGTAGAGTTTTTTATGTAGATGGAATAGAAGATGGAATTGTAGCTTCCTTTCAATTTTTCTATGCAAAATAGGTACCTGTAGGTAAGTAGCATTATGTGTGCGCCTTTCTGATTTGATTTATGCAAAAATAAGCAAGTAGTTCGTGCGATCGATGAAAGTCGAAACATTGCTTTGGAATCAATATTGTGTGCTGTTCACTCATCTGATTTATTGCATTTCCCCGACTAGCATTAGCATCTAATCCATGAACGGTAGGTCAAACTAATAATATTTTGTTGAAAAACATAGCGAACAATTCAGGTAGTGTAGATATGCACGTAGCAATGTGATGTGAATGCTGATTATTACGTGTTTAGTGTTTACTGGAAGAAATAATATCTGAATAGTTCTGCATGCATTATGGAGCTTTAGTGGCAATGCACGTATTTGATGGTAAACATGAAATATGACAAGTTTCTCATTATTTATTCAGTTTTTATGAGGTGTGCATATAAATACTCTATATAAAGTTCAACAGGAAAGATTGGTGGATGGTAATAGAGAAAATGGATTTGTTCATCAGGAGTTGCGATATAATTTCCAGGTAGCAGAAAGGAAAGTGTCTGAATAATAAGTAGTTTCCAAGCAATTCATTTGCAAATTAAATTGAAGTCATCGAAAGTATACTATGATGTGTACTTTCATTGTAGTTTTGACAAACACAAGAGCTCCACTGGCACCTTCTACAATAACTACACAAATTTATGCGATGAGTGTGCCTTGGGAAAGTTTGTCGAACGCTATTGTTCTTTCTGGGCGGCGGAGGTGGAGTAAATTTAATGTGGTGAACAAGGCCACGGCTCTACTGAGGGAAACGCACTGAAAAGCATGTTGCATCTTTATGAGTTGGTGGATGGAGCTGTTTGATTGTGTTGCGAGGTGTGTGACGTGACTCTGTGGGTGAGCTATACGAACAGTATCCTCTGATATAGAGTAAAACAGTGTTAGAAACATATTGGCCTTGGCCAAGGAAGGCACCGTTGGGGGTTCCGTCACAAGAAAATTTGACTCTAGGCCCAAAGTGTTAAAAATAGCGGAGAAAGTTACATTGAAGAAAGTGGTCCATGAAATGAAAGTTCCTGCGGAGCTCGAAGTAGTAGATACGGAGAAAGTGTGGAAGGAGAAGGAAAGGTATGTGAAAATAAAACAGAGAGAAGAAAGAATGTGTTGCGGTTTCCATCAACTTAACTAAAGTAAAGAATAGGAGAGAAGAGGGACGCAACGTGAAACATCGAGTACTCTTCGGAAACCTCCTTGTAAACACGCTGAGGTAACTTATTTCGTGACTCCGACCATACAGCCACACCAAATTCTCTATTATTATATAGTTTGTTTTGTTTTCATAGCACTTCGACTCAGACCACAAAAGAAAGAACGAAGCCACCTTAGTAAGTACTTATTCTTAACGAAAACCTCTAGCTGTATTTTCCCTGCGATTACATTATACAGAGCCATTGTATACTGATAGGACAAACATATCTATATATATATGTAATAGTTAGATCGAAACCCTGGCAGATAATGTCTCTGTCCACATAGGTGCAAGAATATTACACTTTTTTCCAATAATCCCTCTTTTTTCTAATACTTTTCCCCGAATATGTACACCACGTTGGCTAGCAATAATAAAACAGGGCAGTAAAATGTTGGTATAGGCAGCGTGTCAACAATTCCTTATGCTGAATTTCTTAGCTTAGACAAGGGACAAGTAATACGATATTCGTACATGAACAAATAGCAAAAATGTAGAGCAATTTTCTCAACACTGTAGTAGACCTGGTAGAGTAAAGTTATCCACTATCATTACCATATTACATTGGGTGGATCCATGTTGCCAACATTCACAGGAGCTACTTATCTACTTATATTCAACTCAGAAACTTACAGGTAGCATAACAGATGCAATGCAAGACACATAGACAGTGAAAATCGACTTTGACTCATGCTGCTCACCATACTAGTCTTCCCACAATAAATACTTACATACATAGCTACCATTATTCCTTTGACGATTGCATATAGAAAGGTTCCATCTACTATTTACATATCATCCTGTGTAATATTTTGTTAGTGAACCGCAGGTGTTTTATTCCCTCTTATCTATTCAGCAAAACAGTTGCAACAATGACAAAAGTTCTCAGAGAATATGATTTTTTAACCTAATAGTAGTCCATCCAGACAGTCTAGACTAACAGGAGGAAAAGGAAGACAACTTAAATAGCTACTAGTTATAGTATATAGTTAAAACATAGGAATTGTCTAAGGTATCCCATCTATAACAAGAAAATAGAGGTTTAACTAGGTAGTTACTTATATTAGAATACCATAAGTTGATGAGTGGGTAACTCAGGTATTGAAAGCTTCCTCTACTTGGTTTAGTCTAGGATGAATCTTCTCTTCTTATTAAAATGCCTCCCAAGTTTGGTTCCACTTGAAAGTGCACGGGGAAAGGTTGTCACGTCGTAATTTATTCCCAGAGAACTGTGTTAGATACCTATGCATGGGTACTAGTTGAGCAGGAGCAATATTGTTATATGAATATGTACCTAAAGAAAGACTTGGGCTCTCTAGATAGACTCTTTAAAAATAATCTTTTACCATCAACGAACTAATGAAGAATTAATGAAGAAAGAGCCTTGAATACTTAACTGTGCCTACTTAAGTTGAGGATAATGAATGGAGATGCACGCACGTAGCGAATATTGTAGAAGAGGTAGGCTTAGTGAGCTCTCATTGTCAACTATCCTTGTATGCTCAGGGAGGCTATTCTAACTCCCTCTCTTCTCATCTCATTTTTACCTCTAATGGCAAAAACTTTTACGAAATTTCAAACAAGAGACACAAAACATGCATCGAAATGTACATAGAAGGATAGAGCTTAGTTGATAGTTAAGAATGGTTCTTAATTTTACTAGTTCACAAGATAGTTCTCTGACTTGGAGAAAAGTAGCTAGATGCTGTGTCATACCCATTTTCAGTCACTTCTCCTTTTCTTTGTTAACTACCTGCAGAATGTTTGAAAAACATACTCAACGTGAACTAAGTTAAATTCCAATGAATATAGACAGGAACACACAAGAACCTTACTCAGAAACACAAGCACAAACACAACCTTATAACTTGAATACTGACTTGTTCGAGGAGCTACGTCAGAGAACACCATTTCCTGAAGACACTAGTCATAATCTTTCTCTCCAATGTCCAATAATAATGGTGTGGGCGTTTCCGGTTTTCATAGAATAAGCTAGCTATATAAGCCCATAGTATTTTCTTTCAATTATATGAGTGCCTTCGTTTCACCGTTAAGATATAAATCAGGCCACTTCGCTAAAGAGGAAGTGATTATTCTACACATTTGAAGCACATTGTTATTGGATTCAAGATGATCATTACCTAATCATTAATTTCATTTAAAAACTTTTTGTTTGCATAAAAGCAAATGACATTTAATTGATTGGAAGTAATTAGATATATTTAACGTAGTACCATAATAATTATCCTCAACTTTCCTTGTCTTTCTAAGTTGTTGTAGTAAGCATTTGATAAAAAGTAAGAATCAAACTAATTATACTGTCCAAATTGAAGAATAAAATCGTCCTGATGCTACATACAATTCTCAGAAGATGCAACTAATTTGCATCTGAGATTTGGATGCAATTTGAGATTACGGTCATTAGTGACTGAGGAATAAAATATCGTGTGTACTGTTAGTGTTGCTGTGCCTAACAGCCGATTGTACGTCAGAGGCTAAAAGTAGGACGATCCCGGCAGGTCTTGAAGTGCATCCCCCGGTTACCTGCCAGGTGCACTCACTAACTTTGAGCTACAGGGTCTCCTTTACTAGTCGTTCTCTTACGCACCTAGATAGTTTGCTCGACCTATCTACACAAAGGGAAATAAATAAATTAGTGAGTTTGGATATTTTGAATACAAGTTTCAAGAGTGAAAATGTTGGCTTTCTGATGGGAAGAGTTTGTTCCAATGTAATAGAATCGATGGTTAGATTTGTAGATTGAAGCTTGTTAGGTGGATTCTTCTGCGTATAAAATCTCGTTCTGATTTTCGCACTTTGGCTGTTATTCGTGGATTTGGGTTGAGTAGTTCCACTTCTCCTAGTACTCTTTCTCCTCTGTAGACATTGAATGGGAGCTTAGGTTGTTGGCTCAACGAAACGAAAAAGTAAGTTGAATTTTCGGCAGGCATTAGATTTGCTGTCTAGGAATACTACTGGGTGGAAGAGCTGAAGCGAAGGATCGTACAACTAGACTTTCTTCATGCCAAACTGAAAAGCTACTTGGATATGTATTTTGTAAGTAGTACATAGCTAAGGTAGCTACGCATTACTTATTCCTTGCCACTAGTACATGACGTATTTTAAAGTGGAGAGAGTCGAAAGTCGAAAAGGAGCAGGAGCAACCCCAGATCAGATCAGAGCAGATATTAGAGTTCTCCATGCAGAAATCTCGTAGTGGCATTACAATATGTAGTTCTAACTTCGTTTCTTGAAGACAGATAAAAGCATATGAAGCTATTCCTTGAATTCTTGTACACCCACCATGTAAAAGTAAAAATATGCAGTCGAAAGTTTCCTAGTGCATTGTGTCCTCATGCGTGGCCATCATTTCCCCCGCTTTCACGTACCAAATGTGTTTTCGAGTTGGTTGACGATGATTTTGGAAAATTGAGTTTCTCTTCAAACCATTTTTTGTCATGCAATGCAGCCTTCTGGCCTAGCGGCTTTTTTCTCCAAGAATTTTCTTCTCCTTTCCCGTTTTGTCTCCTCTTTTCATTCCTGTACTCCTAAACTCTGAGCTTCTCTTCCTTTCTCAGTTTCTTCGAAAGTGGTTTGAAAGAAAGAAAGAGAGAGCATTAAATATTTTGTACAAAGTAGGTATACATATAGAGAGAGAGAGAGGAGTATTCTTTCGTTACGTGCCTGTTGGCTGAAGAGAAGATGCTGAAAGCCACATTGCTACACGTATCACTGTATATAGGCCAAAGATCTTCTGCTAATAGTGCAATCCGAACAGATCTACTCTCTAGTAGTACGAGTGTACGAGTGGTGATAAATATCTGAGGATTTAAACTTTGCTGCAAAGGCATGTGTGTACTTTTCTATGTACGTTGCAGCTTTATCTTGTACACAGAGTTCCCAACACAGAGAGTTACATTTTGTTGCCACTTCTCTCTTAAATGGCCAGATTGAGATAGCAATCGAAAAACTTCCTGTTTTCTCCTACTCCTGTTTCATTTAACAACATATTATAGCTACTTAGATAGTCTGTATAATTCAATCTTCACTTTCACCACCAGTATTTTGTTAACTTTCTGTTTCGAAAGTAGTGTGTGTGGCACGCAATGTTGTCTAAGATATTCTACGAGTCTTCTGTGAAAATCTAATCCCGTGCATCCTTCTTCTATCTACTTACTTGTAATATCCGCCACTACAGATATATATTGACATTCTTCAGACTACTATTCTTAATATCTGAGAGCACAAAGGAATGTGAGTGTATAAGTAGAGGAAATTCGGAGTGTATATACCTAGACATGCACTTGGTCTGGGGAGATAGGAAAGTGAAAGGGGCAGAACAAGGGCTATCATATCTGTGTACAGTGGAGCATTGTACCGAGGTGGAGATAAAAACTGGTTACCTATTTTGTCAGAGCTCTTCCATTGCATTCAGAGTATAACGCAACGAGATTATTAGAGGCTCGGAGGTCGTCCGTCTCGTCTCCTCAAGAAAATCCCTTTTCTCTTTCCCGAGTAAATGTTCCTGATGTGATATGAGAAGGGGAAAACCTTGCAAGAACCACACCATACCACAATTCCCTTACCTATTCAGTAAATGAAAATATTTTAACTCGACTTGGCTTCGTTACTCCTTCCGTTTGGACTTGAAGCAACAACTTGCGTCAGGCGAAACTACTATAGACAGACTTAAACTCCTATTGTAGTACTTAGCACTTCTGTTTTCTCTGTATATTTTTCAAGGCTCTTTTCTCAATCTGTATAAGAGTAAGCAATATCCAACCAACCTTATACCTACAGGTTTTCTACGGATATAAAATGTTTCTTCAGTGACTAGAGAATGCATTTACACGGCGGACTTGAAATTGGTTTCTGTTGGTCAGTGAAGGAGGCTTGCTTGTTGGGCAATACATAAACATATCGTAACAATATTGCAACTTTTCCTATTGTAAAGAAAATTGAATTTTCCTCTTAGCCTGAATGTTATCAAACAGTTTTCTTAGACATATCAAAATCCTGTTACATTCTAGAGATTGGAGAAATGTCTCTTTCCTTTCAAACATGCTGCAGTGGTTTTTATCAGTCAGCAATGACATAAAATCCTATAACCCCAAACAAATTTTCTCTACGAAAAGCATTTCCACCTAAAATTCGTACAGAAATAGTTTTGTGGCACTACTTGAAAGTAACGTAGTCAGTAGTGGAAGTGGATTGGGGGCAGTGTCTTCTTTTTTGCCGAATAATCATTATGGAGAAAACATGCAACAACTTATTGAAAATGCTGTCTGACTGATTGTGAATGGGATAGATAGCCGCAAAGTAAAATCAAGTGAGGGACCTATGTGTCTGAACTGAAAAAAAAACGGGAATAGACAGAATGCTAGTACTGGGAAAACGTAATAGCGGGGAACTGTGAGAGGCAGTCGATGATATTGATTGATGTTGCTCTTAGCTAGAAGATACGCTATCTAAATCCCATATGAATTTGAAACAGCTTTCACCACAACCTTTTCAGTGTCGAACGTTGTCTGTGTATAAAAGCATAAGCATACAGTTGCTAACTATATTACGTCGACTAGTGGCAGTATAAACAATTCTTCCTTTTCCAATTCGCGTTTAGATGATCCACGAGCGGAGGACAAGAACACGGCTAACTTTCCCAAGCGCTACGTTTCCACAAAGTAGTTCGCTCTCTCTATAAAAAATAAATCCCTGGAAAACTATCTGCAGATTACTATAAGAGAAACCTCAAGGCATGGCAAGCCACATAAACCAAGTCAAAGTCAAGTCAGTCAGTCGCGGCCAGACCAGCAGTGACAACATTCTGTGTATTTCCTCGCTAGCTTTCTGCCTCTACATTTTCATGATGTTTTCTTTGCTTTTACAGTTACTGGCAGCTCCAACACCACATATAATAGTTTCTCCAAGATTCGTAGCATCCTATCATATTCTTTAGAGAATAACCTCAACCAAACTCAATCGACTTGGACACATAATATCGTGTCTCGAAACGACACAGTATTTGCTCAGGGAAAATAATATAAAACATGACATCCTAGCTCCTTGCAGCAAATCAACCAGAGAAATACTGATGTTATGTATTTGATGCATTAAATTCCTATCTTTCAGTGTCAATTCAATATATATGATAAATCATCTAAAGCAGAGCATTAAGAGACTTTGGTTATATTCACCACAAGATTAGTTGCTTAGTTAGTAAAGCATTCATGGCAGAGAGAAAGCAGCGTGTGTTGTGTTGCCCCTGCTTCTTGTTTATTTCATTGCGGTTTCTGCGGAGCCCAAACAGTTCCAATCAGATTTAGGAATTAGCCCCGTCTACTCCTTAAGTCTGAGGTGATATATTATTTTCATCTACGCAGTGTAATCAAAGAATTTCCTATCAATCTTCCTCCACAATATGAATACTGATCTGACACAACATAAAGAAAATTTTCATAATCCCCTAACAAATGGACCTCCTCTTTCCCTTCCTATTTATTTTCCCTCTCTCTCTCACACACATCAATCAATTTTCATTCAAAACTTCTCACTTCATTTCACCGTTTAGTATTACATTAGAAAGCTGCTACGTAGAATTAGTACCTGCGTGATTTGTTCACACTAGTAAATCCACTAAATAGAACATCATGGAATGCAAATGGAGCTAGCAGACTTTATTGCATTAGGAAACCACAAATGTTGCATGCACCGGCTAATATTATTAGATTATTACCTACCTATATCAATTTTCTATGATGTCTTACTACTATAAATAATTGACTGTCTTATAATACTCATCAAAGCTATTAGCACATGCATATCAAGCTGCGGTAAGTACATTAGGAATAGAAAGAACAGCGTTTAAGCATGAAAGGGAACAATTCACACTGGGTTCAGGTTCCTCTATCACTGATCTAACGACCTGATCTTCTTATATACATCCTGTTTGTTTGCTTTAAGTTTGACTTTGGAATTCAGGATATTCGATATGCTATATGACATAGAGAGAAAGAGTCTTGCTCCCACCATTCTCATTTCTCAATCCCATTATCTCCTCAAGATAACTTTATCCCTGATACAAGATGTTAAGATTGACAAGCAAGATAGCAGATATTCGACACTCCCAGCAGGATAATTCATCATTATTTCTATGTTCATAGCCTAGATTCTCCGAGTAAATCACTCACAATGCAGGTAGTCATGCTAATCTTTAGGCGATTAGTACTTATTAGGATACACACTTTGAGAACAAACATTATCCCAGTGTCATATGTTAGTGTATAATATTACCTTAATGTAAAAGTGTTTATATACTTCGGTCAGTAATTGATCTTTGCACAATACATATCTGGGGTGTATAGCGATATGTTTTGGAAAGGCATTTTGTTCATAATAAAACCGATTATGTATATTTAATTTGCATTTTAGCATTATCATTTTTTTCACTGACTCTGGTATACTTTTCATGGAATTATGTATATGCTTTCAATAATAAGATACTATTACTATCTCCACGATATGAGCCAAACACACATTAGGGAACTATGTATGATTGTCTATTTCCATAATGATGTTTAGTGTAGAAGAGCTCCTGTTTCAGGCTAGTAATATTTTGTTTCATTATCAGAGATTATGTTTATGACCAAGATGAATGTCCTCTTTACGTAATGTCATACTCATCACATATAAACTAGGTAGTAAGTTTTGCTTATATGCATCATCCAGACAACAAAAGACTGACAGCCTAGCAGCTATGCGTAGTTGTATTTCTATAATGAGCTTTATAAGCTCCTTGTGACGATAGCGTTTGTGACGGACCCTAAATAAGGTGTCACATTGTCACACCCATTTCATGATTAACCACCGCCCCTTATCTTGTGCTTGTCCACATAGCAGGATTTCTAACGCATTGTGGGTAGTCAGCAAGATAATTTTCTTAGCACTACCTAGAGAGATAAAGAGTCTTTTTGGTTTCCAGCCAAATATTAATTCTCGCTTATTGTAGACAGGAGACGTAGGTTTCTACCCTAAGCGACATCTCAAGAAAACTACGTAGATAGCTAATTTACGTACAAGGTCTTTTTTCATGCTGCTTCTTCCAGGCCATTTTCTGGTAAAATCATGTAGGATTAACTGCTGAACTTCTGAATATTAATCTTCCTGACATTGTTGAGTGATTAACTCTGTAATGTTTCCGGCATCTCTAACCATTAATGACAATTTTAGTCTGTAGAGTGACATGCTTTGGTCTCAAGTCTTAAGTATCCTTTATCATGGAAGTTTTATTTCAAATCAATTGTGGAGATCACTTGTAGTCTTTTATAACTATCATATCCATTTTATGTAACATTCGACCATTTTTTACAGAGGATAATGCTTTCGCTGATGTTGTATCGTTTTACTGTCCCGGATTTCTTAATGACATTACAGATTGAGACTTTAATGTAACGTATAAACCTCTTCAAAACTTTTAATGGTTCTACTGGAGTTATAACTATCTACCCACAGAGTACAAGATTAACTGCAGTGCAGATATTTATTTCTCGATATGCAATTTTCCCCAAGAACTACTCCCGAGATGAAAAAGTTCTGAAATGTTTCTATAAAGACACCTGTCCTCTTCTTTTCCTCTTCCTTTCAGGAACACACGCCATACAATATACAATACACAGCAAACATTACTTTGACTGCTGTAATATTTTAGCGGACATAAAAGAACCATTTCTATATAGGTACTCATATAACTCCCCTGGTCTCCACTATATCATCATTATTACTCCAAATGCCCTCCTAAAGCAAAGTACTCCCTTTCATGACCGTCTGCTCTTTTACTCCGTCTATATTGACCCATTCAGTAAGAAAACAGAATATTATGTATCACTATTTCTATAATAAAATGATACTCCCACAAATATTGTTTACTCCTGAAAAGAAAAAAGCTGACGCATCTAGTAGCTCTATGAAGCGTAAAATAAATAATGATAATGACGTGTTACGCTATACTTTTATGTACTTTTTATTTTAATACATAAGAGATGATACGAAAAATAGTTAAATTTTCATACTATATGTGTAGGAAAAAGTTCGGTTAATTACAATTAGTAAGATCAAAATCAATTTAAAATTAACCCATTTTTAGTTCTCTTTGACTTCATCTTTTTCCAGTACTTTCACCAAAAATAATTATATTACTATAAGTAGTTGCAATATAATAAGTAATAATATACAAGTAATATATGATTAATATAGAAGTATGAATTTATATGAAGACAATTTTTATACCGTAAGATGGGAAACTTTTAATACGGAGTCAGAAAAGTGACATGTACTATTTTTTACGTTCATTAATGTCTGCTAAAGTTATGTGTCCAATAATCATAGTATAGATTTTTCTTGGTTAAAGTTTACAGCTAGCTATCAGGGTACACATCTTTTGTATTCAGTGTTTATAGTATATTATCGCTACACAGATAAGTGATCATACAATATTTCATATGGGGATGCTGTATCAACTATTTGCAGTCGTAAAGCACTGCCATGTCATAATTTATAAAGGATCATAGGAGAGACTACGCAGATACCTACAGCAGACCAAAACTCATCTGCTAGCATTTGCTCTCTAGCTAATATATTAGCAGAGTTGCAGGTACATTAAACAACCAGAACACCAGAAAATATATCTGTGATCACCAATAAAGGGTATCCTTTAACCCTTCTACATACTATATAGTGCGTACTTATCGTAACAGGTCCAATATGAAGAAAGATAATAGCAGAGATATACAGGTACTTTGAAAACAAGATAAGATTTATAAATATCCTACTGGTGGGTTGCTTTCATGAAATAACTTTTAGGACGAAACAGAGATGAAATGTGTAGAGAGCATGTGGGAAAGCAGGATCCTGTATAATGGCAAGGAGAGGACGCATAGATTACCAAGGTACTTGTCCAACTAACGATAAGGAAAGAAGCACTCTTGAATTGAGCTGAAGCTGATTGTTAGTGGATCTGACATACGCATGAATGGGTGTCTAGAAGAATAGAAATCAGAGGATTTCCTGTTTTCTTCATAACATACTTGGTTCGAGGTGAAAGTCATTGGAATAGATTTCTTTGTCTTGCCATAGACAGGCAGAAGGAAGGGGCCTTAAGCCTCTCTTACTAACTGTAGTCCTCTTTGTTTCACAATGCAGCAGCATGTTAAGGAGATTCCTCCGATTTTCCACTTTCCTATTTTCTTTTCTTTTCTCCCGACTTCTTTTCAATCACAGAAACTGTTCACTGTTCACAGTAGATCAGAAAGTATTTCAATTGATTTTTATTTAATTTTAGCATTTCATTTGGATCTAACTGAATATTTAATTTATTTGTCTGTCAATGTTGCTTAAGTACAAGTCTATCGTCTGCCTACAAATTCTAGCTAGTGAAAAGAATGTCTGAAAACTTCGGCATATAGACAGTTTTGTAAATGGTTATTTGTTCTCCATGTTTGTGGATTCACTTGATTCACATTCAGATTGTCATGCAAAGTAACAATAAGGACTACAGTAAGAAAGAAGCACGTCATTCAAAGGACACCAACCCTCCATTAAGCTTTTAAGCATTCAGTATAGCAAATAGCACTCTACTTTTCCGTCTTTGAAACAAATGACTCCGTTATATCCGCTTTCCACTAGGTACCTACATAAGATTTTGCAGATTCTTTTATGACTCTCTGAAGCAATGTGCTACGTTATGGATTTTATACTACGTTATCTACGGAAGTTTCAGAAAATAAGATAGTTGTGTAGTTGTACTATGTATATATAGCTATTTTTGGTCTCTTCGGACCAGTAATTACGTAATAATGGTACACGGTCATTAGGCATGATAGCCGGTTTAATTGGATTAGTTTCCAGCAAAAATTCTAATGCTGTAGTCGATTGTAAGGAATTAGACATTAGATTAAGTTTCTACTATTGTTCCTCAATAGATTCATGTTTTTAATGCGAAATCCCAGATGATAATGGTTGCGGTACTGTTGTAGATATATAGTAGGTATAGAAAGTATTTTAATAAATACTAATGCATGCATAACTATCTAGCAAATTATTATAATGCTTATATGCCTTCAAAATTCTTTACTTTCACTTGTGTTATAAGGAAAGTGGTGAAAAGAGTTTTGTGAAAGTTCTCTTTTTAATTTCTTTCTTAAACTGTATTTCAGGTGGGCAGGATATTTAAAGTGAAGCTGTTTGCCAACAAAGTATGATAAGAAATGTCGCTCTTGTATCGGTTTGCCAAACTCCCCGACCGTGGGAACACTCATGTATTCACCTTCGTGGTGACGAAATCAGTGACTCGAGATCTTCACAGAGACGTAACTTCCAAAGAGTTTGTCTACGGCTACCAGAAGTGGGCAATTACATTTTCACGGACGGAGAAAGTTCTTGGAGTTTATTTGGTATGGAGGAATCCTTCGGAGGGCATGAAAGTCTACGTGGATTTCTCGTTTACACTGCTAAATCGGGAACACTTCAGTGCCAATGAGACGTTTAGTGGGAAACAGGTAAAGTTCAGCTACGACAGTCCTGCCCAAGGCAATCGACGCTACATTCCCGTGCACGACTTGTATGCGAGGAATTTTGCGGACCGCAACGGGGAATTCCAGTTGGAACTGACCATTAGCAATATAAGAACTCTGTTTGAAGTGGACTTGAGGATGCCCAGCTCTTACATTACACCGTACAAAAGCATAAACGGTCGGGCCAGCAATCATCCGAAGCTGGAGACAACTTACTTCAACTTTGGTGGTTTTGACTGGAACATTGCCGTGTATCCTAATGGACGGGACCCCACTGAAGAAAGACTCTTGGTTTTCCTTAATCGACTAACAGGGTTTGATCATCAATGTCGAGTTCGCTACATTATGGTTCTTGGTGAGAGTGAAAAGCGCATTGACTCTGGCCTTCTGGACGACATTTCCGACACTGATGGGAAAAGCTATGGATGGGCCCCTCGAATTCGATTAGCTGACTTAATTCTTCGGGTAAGTTCACTTGTCCGTTCCCATTTCTTCCGGACGAAACTTTTTCTCTTTCTCATCGAATCTTTCTCCGTTCCTCATTCCCACATTTATCTAGAGGTGCAAAGGCAAGCATTATAGGCAAGTACAGTTATTGATTGATTTCCGTTTTTCTATTGACACTTCAGGGTATTCTAAGGATTCATTTGGAAATGGTGACAGCCAACACATTGAGTGAAGTGGCCTTAGTGCCGAGCACTGCCGCCATTGCCGCTCCTTCAGTCGTCACCCCTGTGGCGCTAGCCACGGAACCGGCAATCAGTCAAGCAGTTCAATGTTATGACAGAGACAAACAAGCTTGGACTTTGGAGGCGGACACGCATTCAGAAACTCTGCGTGTCAGAATGGTCTTCAAAGATGTACATAATGTACCACGGAATCATCTTCGCTATTGTAGTTGGAGTGCATACCTGCTGCGCTACAACACTAAGTCCGGACTACTCGACCCTATAGCCTTCACCCATGCACCTTACAGTCATTACTATGTTCAAGAAGATATCGACGATGGGATTATCATGGAGACGGACGTAACTGTTAAAGAGGTACATATGTAGAACTGCGGGGATATTATGGTAGAAAAGAGCTGACGGACGTCATAATTCTTGCACATTTAATGTTTAAACCTTTTCACTTTGAAATGGGAGGAAGTTCTTTGATAAGTATGCTTTGAGTGCCCACTTCACTTGCTCCATATACAACTGAGCCAAATATAGAGAAGAGATTATTCTATATATTATTGTCTGTATTCCGTGGACTGGGGCAACAATCCGCTTAAAAATTGAGGCTACACTAGGATTAAGAGCATTCAAACAGGAAAATAAATCAGAAGAGACAAGATGATAGAGAAAAGGAGAAAGCATCCTCTTTTATACATCTCTCAGCTAATACTTAAGTAGCGCAGTTTTCGATTCATAAATAAGTGACTGCATGTTCCACAGCGTTTTGTATTCTACTTCTTATTATATGGAACACAGATGCTAAAGCTCGGGGTTTTGTAGCAAGCAAAATTTAAGCCCCGGTTGCAGTGAAAGCATATTGAACCCGCAAATGGGAATATGTATAGCTTTTAAAAAGGGCCCTTAGCATTCTCGACGATTTCTTAAATACATTATTAAGGTTCTGTCCGGATTTATCTCCTTTCATCTTACCATCAGAATGGAACTGAAGTTTTCGAGATTAGACTGCCTGTGGCAGCCTTATTTTCCATTTTACCTACTAAGTCGTTCGGTGTAGCGTGTAATTTGTGGGCTACGTAAAACTTTTGATTACCTATTTGCCTCTGATTATTTTTTTCCAGCAAGGAATTTTATTCGCGTCTTTACACTAATTGTGTCTTGTCATTTGCAGATTCGGGATCCAAACAGCTTTTATTTGAACGATAAACATCAGGTCCGTGTACAAGTGGAATGGGGGGAATCCTACCTATTATTTCAAGCTACATACCACAAATATGACGATGTAACAAGAGTACATAATTACCAAATGAGGTAAGTCGAACTCAGCTTGAATTATCTCCAGTGGCAGGCAGCCTATATTTATTTTATTATGTTTCCTACATTCCCTCATGCGTGTGTTACAAAGAAAACGTGATTCCCTATACGTAAAGCCTTTAATTTGCGTCGCTTACGCTTACGTCAACATGTTCATTTTGGTAGTAACTGCATGGAATAAAATATGCAAAATAAATAATATTATATCCTCCTGGAAGATAAACACAATTGCAGGCAAGGATGATATTGATGTAGTCAGCGATAGGAGCGTAGTGGGAATGTAAATTAACGAGGGAGCTTCTTCAATTCCATACAATTTCCAGCGTGAAATGAGATAATTTCCACTTCAAAGAGCTATTCTCTGATGGGCGCAAATTGCTACACCTGCATAATCTCTAACCTCGCATCTTCCGTTGACGCTTTGGCACTGGTGTTGACAATCCTGGATTTGCATAGGAAAATTAATGGAATAATTTGATATTACAGAAAAGAAATAGGAGCCCTTCAAGCGGAAAACTACAGTTTGGAACGTGAATTGTTCCATTACCAGAAGAGCATAGCTCACGCCCATACATCAAGAGCAGGTCAGCCCCCTGACGAAGCCTATGACTGTGGAAGTAATCATCGACCTTTCCTAGATAGAGGCGTATCTACTGATACTGAATACGCGTAAGCATTAAGCATTGGCCTAAAAATTCGTAAATATACTGAGCTACTATATATCATATGCTTTCCGGCTGTCCTCTCTCACAAGAACCACCGGAATTTTCTCTGACCACCCATCCCTGTTGCTAAAATTACTGCATATTTACTTACAATTAATTCATTCAAAGCATTTACACTCGAATACATTTGTTTGACAGAATTACAAATTCCTTTGCTGCAACTGAGCAGTAACTGGAAATAATCCGTAATTTTTTGCATACTTACGTGGCTCGATTTGTGTACCACACACGAACATATCTCTCTATGTACCGTACCACTGCATATTTACTACTCCAATCGTACAGATAGTGCTCAAAAGGACTACACACATATTTTATTTTCCACAAAGAAAGGCTTTTATGCCCAATTTGGCTTGATTTCATCATGCGTTTCAACTTTTGACGAGGAAGGAATGAATCTGAATTTATAAAACATGTCGCATATATTATGTGTGTACTATATGAGACTCTCTCAGAATCGCTATTGAAAAATAGATGTCAAAATTACAAATTGCAATAAATGTCCAACCAAACTTGACAAAACATTTTTGAAATTCATTTCTATGTGTGTAGTCCTTTGCATTATTAACATTCAACTTTACTTCACTGTGCGGTGCAAGTTCAAGCCACTACTCATTCGTCCAATTACATGGGGATGAATAGATATAATGAAGATGCCAATTACCATCCGTTACCTATAACTGAATTTCATTGAAGCGGTTGAATATCAATCTTCTAACTATTTAGGTACTAGGTAGCATTCGCATTCTTTGAATCTGCAGTTTGTTTAGGGTAAAAGGTAGTAGACATGTTTAGTGGATAGACTTTTAGTAGATATACTATCATAGTGACAGTAGACGTTAGTAATTGTTTAGCTTGTAATTGCAGTTACTACTTCGATTTTAGATAAGGCATATTAAGCAAGTTTGTATGATGATTTACATAGTCAATTAAATTAATAAAACTAGAGTAGAGAGTTACACCAAAATACGTTCATATGACTTTCATCGCCAAATATATCGCCTGCGTTTCTTTCTAAAAATCTCTAATGAAACTAATCCTTCGCATACTGTGTGGAGTTAGTAGTGTAGTATAATCAATTCTGCATGATTTGTGCTGTGGAGATTTTATTATGACATGGTATTGACTACCGAGTGGAGAACCAATAACCAGCTCATGTGTCAGCCATGGAAGTTATTGAAGAGTTTCGTCGGAAGTGCTGTGGACACAAGAAGGAACTGAGACGAGAAATTAGATCTCCATATGGCAAACAACACACGGAGCATTTATGACATGTCCTATGTAAATATGTTTGCGTTTACTACAAGAAAATGTTAATAAATAGGTTTAACAGGATGAAAGTCATATGAAGGCTTTTTAGTGTTTCACCCTGACAGTAGTAGAGAGTAGATATGTGTATCCCCTTCGTATTACATAACAAGAATCAGAACTAGAACTATGCTTTCTAAATTGTGTTCCTTCATTCATGGCAAGATCATTTTAAAATGCATGTTCAGTGTTATAAAATGAGTAGAAACTTGGCTAGAAAGTTCTCATTATCAACACACAAAAAAAATTGAAAAGTATTAGTTTTAATTGTAATACCCACTTGTGTAACATCTATAGCTCACCATTACAGTTACCTGCGAATTCCCAGTGATATGTCAACGTATTTACCAGTTACAATCGATTGTTCTAATTAAAAAATAATGCATACACAGTACGCAAATTATGTGCTTGTCAAACTTTCCCATTTCGTCCTCAATTGTCCCTTTCTGTCAGATAATCAATCTACTTAATATCTGCTTTGTGTGTTTAGCCTTTTTAATACAGGTAATGGGACCAACTTATGGTCAAAATCTATAAACCTTTTGACCCGGCCTGAGTAGTGTGGTCACAGTATATGTCACTGATAAATGTCTGATTGATGTCCTGTACAGAATACATTGTGTACCTACCTATACCTATATACATTATCTTGTACATAACTATATAGGGATAAGTGACAACATTGCCAAAACATATTATATAGATAATAAAATAAACTTCTTTCTTGTGCAATAGGGCAAAGTATAGGGTAGGTAATAAATTACGATAATTAGCTAATAATTGAGTATTTCATTGCAGTCGTGTATTATACCTAGATATGTATATAAATGTGTATTTACTACTACTGACTTTCTCTTGGGCGTCTCATCATCTTATCAGCGGCAATCAAAGAAAAAATTGTATGCTTCATACTTAGATATGTTCAGTTACAGTACGATTATTCAATGTTTATTCAAGTAGTCATGTAGCGACATACGGTAATTACGGCCAAACGTAATTGTTAATTCCTATCCCTGAATGTACTATGCAAAAAATTGCAACCCTGCATTGCATTGCATGGCCAGTTAGTAAATTACAAGCTGTAGTTTCAGTATCAGTAATTTTAGAATTATCAGAAAACTTAATTACTCCCTACTAGCTACTATGTAAATCGCAACTCATGCACATCAGTTATAATAATGAACGCAATCTCTCTTAAAACTTGAGAGATCAATCTTCAATGTCCCTGCTGTTGTATTTTCTTTTTAAACTTACGGTTAAGCATAATTAGAAATCTAACAACCTATGCATATAGTAAATGGGCTCGTTAATATTGTTGTGGACCCTTCGCAATTTTCCTAAATAACAAATGACATAAACATGTTATTAAAAAAATAATATTCTTCCACTTGGCCTAAGTAACTGTTCAACAATCACACTATCTCTACGGAAAATATATTGCTTTTACCATCAAAAACTATCATTTAAAAAAAACACATTGGGAGTGCCATAGCTTATTATTTAGTCTTTTCTATAAGAATCAGTTTAAAATGTTTTATCGTAGTAGATGATAGCTAACACCGTGTATTGTGACAAAGCTAGCCCCTTCGTCTATTCTATGGAGTAATCTGAACGCACCATGCTTAAGTAATACCCTCCAAACTACTGCTAATTACTCGGTATCAGTACTTCCTTAAAGCCAAAGTTCATTGGAAAGCTCTGTGTATTAAGCATATCAACCAAAACCGAGAGAGAAAATCACAGTACCATAGATACTATATAATGATGAGCATACTTGCTCAAAACCTTATGATTACATTACGGCTACTTGCTATAGGTACTACTCTGCTGCTCATAATCATGATATCATACAAATCCTCCTCATATGCCTGTTCGTACAATTGTTACTTATTTTAATGTTGGACAATTACATAATAATATCCAGGTTTTTATTACTAAGATGAATTATTGTGGACTTCAAATCAACCCATCCTAATAGAGTACAGTGTGTACTAACTGTAAGTAACCGTCTCATATGTAACTAAGATGTGGCCAGATGTTAGAATTAGGAACTAACCGAATTCTATATATTTGACATCATACACAAATAAAACATAGGAGACCACAAAAGAGTAAATAAATGAAGGAATGTAAAAATGTTTAACTAGGAAATTGCCTGGGAGCATGTGAGCAATACAGTCATAGCCTTGGTAGTAGGTGGTAGGTAGTCGACAAAAAAGTGTAATGTTAATGTTCTATATAGTAGAGACTGACGCCCCAAGGGTCGGTCTAATCTGTCATGTTTGTAACAGCTAAATGACATTCTACTAAAATTACTCCATCGACAACCACTAGAAAAGTGTAAGAAATGGTCTTTCTCATAGCAGTACATGAACTTGGATGGACTACTCTAGAAATTGAGTAGGGACTCATAAAAAGGGGTCAAGCACAAGAACGTTGGCCCAGACAGCTGCCTAATTTATACCTTTCCAAACAAATTATTAAAATAACCTTACATCACATGTTAGTACCTTTTGTAATTGTTACACTTACGCATAGCATTAACGTTTTCTGTCGGAAATGTTATTAACTTTATCCTCATAATTACAAGATGTAATTTTTCCTAATATAATATAATATTAATTTGTATAGCTAGACTTTAATGTAAATTTAACGTACCTATATTCAAAGTATTACCATCGTTGTAAGATGTAGCATCTTTTATACATTACAATCTATCCACTGTCTTATCTGATGCCTTTCAAATTTACTGTTACCCTTAAATATTATAATAATATATGTGTGCTAATAAAAGTTTGCTTCTGATTATAAATATGTGCGCCAATTCATTCTAAAATTTTCTCACTAAGTTCATTCCACCAATCCATCATTTATTCATTTCTTAAAGATCAATAGTACTATTTGCTACAACAATGTACAAACAGTGATAAACATATATACATACACCATTGAGTAGGTTTATACCACTTTTTTCATAGGCTCTTAGAGCCTTCAACATTTATTAAATTACTAAAAAAACACTACTGTACGTCATTAGCAGTTATCCTGGATCATTTTAATAGTGTCAGCTTCAGTAAGTATTTAGTGCACACATTTAATAACAGATAAGTTAATAATTTACGAGTAGAAAAAAGATATCTATATTCTTTACATGGGTCTGTGTTGAAATCGCAATTTTGCATTACGAAACACTAATAAAATAACTCGGAAAACTGGAAGGAGAAAAAAATCGTACAGATTCGTATTCTCTTTCTCTACTGATTCCTCAATCAGTTTCCATTGGTATATTTGCCTCGAGATTAACAGAATTTACAGCTGCAATTTCTTCGGTAATTGGTTCGTCCATTGTTAATGTCGTGGAAGTAACATCCATAGCTGGCGGTACAACAGGGGTAGTATCGATCTGATATTCTTCAGGCACAGGTATTTCTTCATTTTTAGCTTTAAACAAAATAAAACATTATGTAGAGACGGGACAAATCATGTGAAAGAAATTGACGATGTTTTATAGTGTAAAATAAATAACTACAAATTGCATACCTGTAGCTTGATCCGTTGAATCTACACTTTCTATAACAGTTGAGGGGGCTGAACCTAAATTATCAATTACAGCATTGCTTACTTCCGGAGACCGACGTGGGAAGGCTGACGGATCTACACCCATGGCATTTCTCAACGAAGTAGCAGCAGCAATATTCCCCGGACTCGTTTGTTTCGCCAAATCTATTAAGTTTTCTGTTATCTGATCAGCTAATTTAACTTCTTCGTCCGTTGGGTGTTGAACATATGGTAGATTAGGTTGAATTGGTAAACTTAGTCTCTTGTTTTGGACACGCTCCAAGTCACTTATGAGTTCTGCTGTCTTCTCCAATTTAATACTGACACTAAAATACATTAAAAAGATTACTATCTTTGCTAGTGCTACATAATACCCACTTTACCAACATTAGATGCTTTAGTAACCACCTGTCAAAAAATTAAGCCCGTTTAAAAACTTTTGTACCTTGTCTTAATTTGATTTCGTAAATCGTCTACGAAGCCTGTGTCGATTCCAAGATCACTCAATGTCTTAACTGATTCATAATCAATACTTTCTGTTCGTGCATTGGGAGGTTCAGGGCATGCTTCCCCAAAGCCAACTTTTTCCACCATTTTCCATTCCATTTCCAATTGAGCAGTGAACTCTTCTTGCTCTTTCTTTAGTCTCAACTCTTCTTCATGAATCTGCTTTCTCTCTGCTATTAAATTTACAGATCTCGAATGCTCCCCCCTGGTCATGGTATTCAAGATTTCATCCACCATATGCATCGCATAATCACATCCTTTAGCAAACTCGATCATACTAGAAAAAACATTTATAAACTCAATATCGAAAAACACATTCCACTAGTATTTTTTGTAATCTTGCTTCCACGATCTCTGGTACAGGCGAGAGCTTAGGTAAAATGAAAATGCAAAAATTTACCTTTCAGCGTACTGAACAGCATTTTCTTCGCCATAAGTTGATGAAACTAGTTCCATCTCACTGGGGGTCAAACTGGAAAAGGTAGTGTCCTGGTTAGGAGCATAACTACTGAAAGGACCGTAGTATAATGGTTTCACTACAAATCAAAAGGATTGTTTCTGTAGATATTAAAGATATTAAAGATATCATCACTAGTTCTGTAAAGTTAAGTAGCAGTATTAAACCTGAACGATGAAGATTTCGCTTATCTTCCTTATAACCAAGAGGTTGTGAAGTTCCATGAGTAATTTTTCCTGATAATGCTCCTAACGAAATTGGTTGTTCTTGCGTTCCCGGCAAAACTCCAACAGACGGAGTTAAAATAGCTAATGAAGTACTACCATCGCTTCTTTGTCGTAAAAATCCCAACTACAAAATTATATTTAAATTGCAGAAAACATTTATGCATATAAATATGTCAGAAATAAAAATCAGTGCAACGTACAACCTAACAAAATATATAAATTAAATTAGTTTACTTTGCTATTAGGCTTCTTGCTAGACAAACGATGCGCTGCTTCCCTTGCAGCCAGCCTTGCTTGTTGAAGAACTTCTTCGGTTGTTAAATCATCTGTAAAGGCTCCACACAAGTCTCTACAAAAGGTGACCAAATGTATCGTACGTAACTAAGAAAGTCTATTTCACACAATGCAAGCTTTTTTACACGTTTAAATAAAAAATATTTAATTACGGCGGATCGTTAGGATGAGGGGGCATGTAATGAATGCTTTCTTTGGGGTCTAAGCAAATATTTTCCAAATTTTCTTCTTCAGACTGGCTGATATCTGCAGCATCTTGATGGATCGGGTCAGGAAAAAGAGGAAATCCGAGAGTTTCTTCAGTTAAAACTCTAATTGATGGTATAAGAGGTAATAATGACCGGATTTTTTCCGGAAGCAGTATTTTCAATCCTCCTTGTAACAACTTTTTTGAGGCCTGAAATGACAAAAAATTCTCTCGTTTTAAGTTGTTTAACAACAGCGGTTTATCTACTATTAATTGAATTGTTGAATTAAAAAAAATCAGTATACAATACCTTGTAATATATGGTTTCTGGTTGATTATAAACCATGGCATTATTACACATAAGTTTAAAGTCTTCCTAATATCCCACCAAAAACATAACATTAGAAATCACACCAAGGTTTCATAAAACTTAGTACTATTAGTTACTGAATAAAAACTAATCGAAATAGCACTTCTGTTTCTCTAAGCTTACAGTGAAATCAGGAAGATTTGTATATTCTCCATCGTCCACTTTTGATTTCATGGTACTAAAATCCATTGGTTTATGTATAATTTGAGAATATCCTGGAGCTATCTTGTCGGTAACGGGCCAAGCAAAAAACTGTTGAGCGTCCTTTTTTTCAAGAGCCTTAAATGGTATAAAAATAATATTATTAAAGAATCGACCAAATAAAATTCTTATAAAATGTAGTATTTATTAAGGTCACTAATATTACCCTGAGTAAATGGTCAAACAGTTTCTGCAAAGGTTGTTTTTCCATTTTCTGTCTTTGAATACAACTTCGTTGTTCTTTAAGTGGTCCAGAAGCAGGACTAGAGATATTTCCGTCATCGGCATCTATAACACCGGAGTCTGTAAACAGCCTTCTACCAACAAGAGAAATAGGAGGAATAGGAGTCGCATCAACAGACGGCGAATCTACATCCATCGAAAGAGATACACTACTGGACTCATTTATATCTTCTTTGTCCTTTCTTTTCTTGTCCTACGCATTCGATAGAAAATAATTTTTGATCACAATGCTTGCATTCACCAGATTCCAATAAGTAAACACTAAAAGCAAAGCGTGCATGCATACCGAAGTACGTTTACAGCAAAACGAAAAGCAAAATAAAATGCGAATGTATATAGTATTTACTTTGTGGTGATGTTTATGCTTTTTGTCTTTCTTTTTCTTCTTTTCTTTTTTCTTGGTCTTTTTGTGTGAGTGCAATGAAAGCGAAGAGTGAGGAGAGTCCTCACCATCATATGGAACATTGACATTTAGTGACATGGCTGGACCAGGCGAATCACTGTGTTCAGGGGTGGATGATCCACCAACTTTGAGAATAAGTTTCAGTCGGGCGGCACCTGAAGGATTACCATACATCTTATCTGAAAGGGCATAAAGATGTAATTGTATACGTATATCACGGTCATTTTTAACGATAATGATGAACGCAATCGCTGTAAAATATACTTAGTAATAGTAAACTCTGTACATGTCTATCCTATTCCATATTGTATCCTACCAGACGTAGGCTATGTTAGAATATAAACCGAAACGAATATACGTGTTACGTAAGATATGATATCTTACAAAAGGAATGTGTACATCATGCATATATTTTATTATGATGTACGCTTTTCTTAAAAAATGGTAATCAGCAGATAATTAATATAACCTTTATAACAGACCGACTCGCGCATTAACAATTTAATATTTAATGAAATTAAAAACTGTTTCAAAAATGATTCTCAATTCCCAATTGCTTATTGGCAGTAATAGTCACTTGTTTACTGTTAACGGATTTTTAAAAGCAAAACAAAAAAAGTAATGACAAAGTAATATGATAAAATGACAATACAAAAACGTTATGCTGATGTTACGAATTTAGTGAGACTTGCACTACACTGCTGTATACGAAGAAGAATAGCGGATTGAAGCAACACATCAGGGCCAGCACAATTAATTATGGCATAAAACATACATAAAACACAGCAAACATTACACAGTGACAGCAGGACAGCGGATGTACTAAATGTCACACTGCAACTACGTGTGAGTTCAAATTGCAATACAAACATAAATAATAATAGCTCACGGTGCAAAAATTAAAGCTCATTAAACAATAGTTTATCATAAAATGAAACTTCGCAGAAGTTTGTTTGTATTTTGCACTGTGTAAATTCTATCAAGTACGTTTTTAAGTATCGTATAGAACAGACTTATTTTATCTACCTTTTACATTACAAATAGTCTATAGTTAACAATTGTAACAAAAAACAAACCTTCATGCTTTTCTCGATCTTTGTTCTTGTCCTTTTTGTGCTTCTTGTGTCTTTTCGCAGCAGGTTCTCCGGAATTCATTTACAAAACTTTACTTAAAAGCTTAAATTACAAAAAATTGTGAGGGTAAAAAAAAATTAAGTGCATAAATATAACATAATTTTGAATCGAATATATTATTAATAATGTAGCTTAATACAAGCAGTGACAACAACGGTATGATATGGCTTCGTGCTAGAGGGGTATGGTTCGTAACAATTCTAAACAGTTTTACTTTAAGTGCTGCGAATTTTAAGACTAATATTCATATATGTTTTACTTTTACTTCATTTGGATATTGCCATTGTATACCTAATAATTAGCTATAATTTCTTTTGGACATAAGATATAGATCCCGACTCCGTATCCGTATTCCTAATCATATTAATCAGTGTAATCACTTGTAATCAGTAATAAAACTTGAGATTCGGTTGATGATTACATGGTTATCTGCTCTATTATACGATGTGAGCACATTCCATGAGGAATATATTGTGTGCCCAGGGCGCAGGCCCCCCAAAAATTACTCAGTCATTCAGCTATGCCAATTACTGCAGTTTTCCTGGAGTCCCCATGTCATCGTTAACCTTTGTCATACTAAAACTCAGATCAATCAATCAGGTCGAAAACAAGGAAATATTTAACAAACAGAACATTAAAAAGCATGTATATATATATATTACAGAGCATAAACTCCTTATTTATTGACAAAAGAGAGTACCCTACTCTACGTAATAAGATAAAGGGAAAAGTCCTAAATAGCCTATAAATAAACAGTGAATACTATCATTATCGCAAGTAAGACGATAGCTATTACCTACATATTGGCAATATTTATCCATTTGGAATAAGTATTTAGAATTTTTACATGAATGAGATGAGACAGACAGATCTGACTGGGGTCATTCATAAAAATATTCAAGAAGTGAAAAGGTATTAAGTACCAATCCAGACTTTTAATGATAATGACAGTAATTCGTGCTTAGAATTGTATAGCTTGGAATTGGAACTGCTGATTGAAAGGGATTAAAGAAAAGAATGCTAGGTTGCACATAATAATATGCACGGTTAACTCGTTTTGATTTTTGATATTATGTGCATTTGGAAATGAAAGACAGCAAAACGACAGAAACAAAAGGCGGTTGGTAGTGGATGGTATTACTAGTACTAGTGCAATAGTGGTAGTGATACGATGACAGTGACACTGACAGAACAATAATAGTGAATAACCAGCCAAGAAAAACATAAATAAATAGCTTTATGCTACAGAAGAACATCTATTTAGCTGAACAAGGCAACACAAAAAAACAATCATAATTCAAAAACAAATCATAATTTTTGCACACACATTTACTGCTAGTAATTTAAAAGGTATAAGTAATATTTTTTTATAACATACGTTGCTTCGCTCTGATTCGTATTTTGCCAATATTCAATTTCACTATAATACGCATATAAACCCTCAGTTACCTTCGTACAATTTAAATTATTACTACGTAGATTTCGTACGTTTTATTAAATTAAAAGAAAATATGCAGGTAGTTTCTAAACCGAAAGGTTGTAAATTGATCGTAAATTTAGTAAGTTATCATAGTAAAACTGTTAGGAGACTGAATTTAAAGATAACATATACATAAGGGTGAAGGATGACCGTTTCGCAGCACAAAAAAAGAGGACATAACCAGTGGGGGGAAGCATTGTCTCTTTAGATAAGGTCCAATTAAAAATTTGTTTCCAGCTTATTTCGATCGAACAAATAAGCGCGAAATATGATATTCTGCGGTTAAAGTCCGGCAAAAAAATGGGAAACTGAAGCGGGGACGAATCTCAAAAATAGGTACGATCCCCTAAAAGGGGGAAGGATGGTAACATATACAAAAATATATTTAACATTATATTATAATATAGTGTTACCTCTCTGAGCAGCTAGCCTCCTTGCTCTTATTGTCCTTCTCCACCGAATGTATATTTAATTTTGAAATTGACTGAAGCTGGAAGCAAATTACTCATCAATCAATATTCTCAGTATCTGCTTAATATTGCCCTCTTCCCCTTTCACCTTAATTTCCAAAATTATATTGCCGCAACGAAATCAGCAACCTAAAAAATGAAAAATAGTACACACAAAACATATTAAGCATTAAACATCACTCAAAATAGTACTAGTTTCCTTTCCTGCCCTTCAAATCAACTATCAATACATGATGATGATCAGAGTTTCAAACATTTAACTAAATTATAAGCTTATATTCAAACTTTAAACTTTTACCGACAAGTTTCAGATTCTGGATAGCGGTCAGCTAGAGAAATCCCCAGTCAAAAAAGGTAATTAGTAATTACAAATAACAGCAACAGCAACAGAATCAACTAAATCGACACAAACAATCAATAACATAATATCGCGTCGGTCATAATATTACAGTCCAATTGCCGCGCAGTCAGAAACCTACACACACAGTGATGGTCAAGTGATGCAAAAGAAAGATATTTGAATGAGTTTTTACACCAATATGCGGGTAATAGTTTGCCTTTGCCTTCTTGTTCACTGTTGAACCGCATGCAATACTTGATTGATACTAAATGCTAGTAATATTTACTTAAATTACATAATACACCTTTACTTAGCCAATTGACTGTATACATTTTGTAAAAGCTGGACAGCTGGAGGATGTGAGTTAACACGTAAAAAAAAATTTATATTGGGCTCAGGCTCAATTACAGAATTTTCTTGTATATACAATGTTGAAGTTTTATCTTTTATCTAATCTTTTTAGCTCTCGCTCGCCGTATTTAATTTTGATGGCTTATTGTTGCCATTCTCTTTTGCATATCAAAAATGGACCAACTATTAATGGTGTTGGAGGATAAGGTATATATCATAGTCATTATCAATTAGTGCCATAGGTCAAAATTTTTAATTCCCAATTACAAACAATAATCTCTTGCTGTTTGTTCTCATTCCTCTCGGATTTATATAGCATTATAAATAGATTCAGTATCTGAAGCCATCAATGCATTTCTGCATATAGGAGATGGTTTCTGGATATTCTGAAGAATCTAGAGTCAGGCTGTGGTTGAATACGGTCTAGGTCTGCATTATAACATAGCAATATAGCATATAATAATATATGAAAATAATAACTGATAATAATATTCAACAATTTCTCCTATCCTAAATTAAAATTTTTGTTTAATGCATGAACACGTTCTATGTTCCAGGTATTTGGAGAGCATTTATCAAATGGGGTGTCAGGTTCAAAGAAAGCATAGAAGTTTATAGACTGTGAATCGGAAGAAGTTTCGGAACATCGGCGCATCCAATCTAGCTGTCTAAAGCCAACATCCGTAAAAATGATGGAACGAGGCTTGTTGGTGAACATACTGGCAATCTTTTTCGGTCTTGGAACCTGGCTTTGTGTGAACGGTTTATGGGTTGAACTGCCTCTGCTTGTCCAAAAATTACCAGAAGGATGGAATCTTCCCTCTTATATGGCTATTGTTGTGCAAATTGCCAACATCGGACCTCTTTTATACACAGTTTTGAATTCCTTGTTTCCAAAAATTGTTACGGAAAACAGAAGTATATACTTCGTGATGGTAATTGGAATGACTGCGAATATTCTCCTTGCTCAATTCTGGGAAAAAACCACTGTCGTTTTTGGAAGCGACCATTCTACTGGTCTTCTAGGTATAATACATCCCAATCTAAGCAGCTTTGTCTATAATAATAGTACATGCATGAGTTATGTATATATAATATATATAAGTTAAAATAGTACACCATATTGATCAACCATATACGAAATATTAACCAATTACGTTTTTGGTTTCCAACAGTGCTCGTGTTTTTTCTGGCATCAGTCGATTGTTCCAGCCGAGTTTTGTATCTTCCATTTATGGCCACTTTGCAAGCAACCTATTTAAATGCGTTTTTTATAGGTGAAGGGCTAAGTGGTTTTGTTCCAAGTATATTTGCACTGATACAAGGAGTTGGTGGGAATCCTGAATGTCGCAATAGTACCGATGGAAATGGGACTTATCCATATACTCCTGATCCATTGTTTACCGTGGAAATCTTTTTCTATTTACTTTTTGCAGTAACCCTAACTAGTGCTATTGCCTTTTACTTACTAAATTACTATCCAATTGTTAAGTATTCATTAGCTGCTCAACATCAGTCTCCGGAGGCCAGGGGTGTTTTGTTGCAGGCAAATGGAACTCCATATTATCAATCTACTTCGAATGGAAATTCTCCGGATTCGGTACGAAGAATGGAAATCGCAAAAATTTCTACTACTGTTGCAGCCGATACTCACTCCGAAGCAATGCAGCCACAACATGTAGAGGAAATTGAATATAAGATGTCCAAATCGTTCTTCATCTATTTGCTTTGCAATCAAGCTTTAGTGTGTGCCATGTCCAACGGAGTATTTCCAGCAATTCAGTCATATTCGTGCCTCCCTTATGGAAATGTGGCATACCATTGGACAGTCTCCCTATCCAATATGGCCAACCCTACAGTCTGCTTCCTTACGTTGTACATCCCCAGCCCATCAAAAAAGTCAATATTAACAGTATCCGTGTTGGCCTTGCTAATATCAGTTTATGTTATGATAACTGCGGTGATGAGTCCAAGCCCTCCACTTGTTGGAGAATTTTCTGGAGAAGTTTTATTGGTAATAAGTATTGAAAATTATGAGATATATTATATGGTTTCCTTCCTTCCCTTCCAAGCTTATTTAAGTTATGCATCTTTAATTTTTTCAGGTGCTATCGTGGATCTTGTTGGTTGGTCTATATACCTATGTAAAAGTTTCAATAGCAACTTTACTTCGATCAAATGGCCAGCAAGGACTTTTCTGGTGTGGAGCTGTTACTCAATTTGGATCTGCGGTAGGAGCGATAACAACATTCTTTATTGTTAATTTTTCAGATGTTTTTGTAAGTTATTATCCTTGTACTTAGTTATGTGATTTAAGATAACTGATTTTAATTGAATGAATAGTGATTCATAATATTTTAGTTCCCGAAGGTAACTCGTTAGTATTCTGTAATTTTCAATTTTAATTGCAAATGGTATGTTTTATGTCCTGTACAAAGTCGTGATAATTTTCACCATTAGTATTTTGAAGATGAAGGCATCTCTGATGCAACAATGTTTCATGAAGTAATTCTGGGATTAATAGCTTTCAATCTGAGATTGCTGTTTTCATCAGTGATTACTGTTTTATTTGTTGGTGTTTTTTACAGTACAAGACTTATAGACTAGACAATGAACATTCGACAATCAATAAAATAATATTACAAATTGATAAGAATATGGGAAACGTTTGGTATTTTCATGATATTGTGATGTATAATATTTGTATATTATGCCCTACAGGACACAGGGTATCACTTTCATATTAAAAATCAAACTCTATTCAGACCTAAAAAGCCCCCTAAAACTATCATTCTGTATTATAAGACTATCTTAACGTTGAACGATAGATTTTTTGAAAAAGACGTGAAAATAACTTTGGAGGCCTTTTTATGCCTAAAAAAGGGAAAGATTTACAAGGCCAAAGGGACAATGAATTAAAAAATCGTCCTGGATGTGTATGCACATGTTTGTAAATAATAAATATTTACTTAGTATATGTAGAAGGTTATAGGGTTAGCTAGTGTGATACCAACTAACTGTACATGTGCGGAATATTCGAAACAGAGTATACTGTGGACTTCCCTAATTATTTAATAATATACAGGGTCGGTTGGGCAGACAGAAGAAATAAAATATGATAATTTACCTTTTGTTATGCAAATAAAATACCTTATTTTCAGGAAATAAAATGTGAATCATTGTAATACGGCTAATTAGCGTTAAAAGGCTAATTAGCTGTAAAAATAAGAATTTGCATGGTAAAATTAAAGTTTCAACTTAGTTCTGTTCGACCCTGTATTTAACTGTAGCCAATGCAGGAAAGAATCAATAGCTTTAGAGATGCAGACCAAACTTTCCAAGCCCGTATAAATGATTCCGACTCTAAGCTTGCACGTTTTGCGTAATGGATATAAAGAAAGTATGTTGATTCATTAGATAGTAATTGTGAGCCAGAGAAAGTTTATACTGCGTTTTCACTTTTAGCGCTTTGTTTATCCAAGGAATATAGTTAGTTTATAATATATAGCATATACAGGGGAATGTAGTATATTGGTGTTAAACATAGAACTACTATTTACGCAATGAATTCAAATAATATTACTCAAAATGTACTATTTTAGTGGTAATGGTTTGAGTACTTATAATGATCTTATTATATCATGTGAAGATTGGTGCTGTATTAATTATTAGTGTGCATAGGCTAGCTATCAGATAATGAAATAAATTGATAATGATGTGGTATTGTTGATCGCAATAATGTAAAATATCAATGTGCGCATACAAAATGTTTTATAGGTAAAAAGTTATTCATCTGAATCTTGCCATAAATTGATGCTTTGTTATGTAATTTTGCCTTTATGGTGGTATTGTGTAGTATAATGTAACCCAGTGCTTTATGGAACTTATACACACCAATAAGTAAGTACCTACTGAAACTAACAAACGCTCAAAAATTTCCTTTTGGTCAAACAGTAATAATTATCATTATGTCATCATATTACACTTAGAGTGTGTATTTAAGCTTTCAAGATTTTTTACGTCAAATGTTGACGAAAGTGACAAAAACAGATGCCTAAAATCAATATTAATGACGTTAGGACAGTCAAACATTTTTCAAAAATCTGTGGGAGGTCAGAGGAAATTTTTCAGCTGGAAAGAAAGATTGTATGGAAATGGCTTGTCCTAAATTAACGAAATTTTTTCTTAAAATAATAAAAATAGTTGCTTCATTGGACATTGGTTTTCCTCGATTTGAAACTTTCATTCTCCCCAAAAAAATTTGGCCATTTTCATGCTTAAGCAGTCATATCTCCAAAACGTTAAGCCATAACGCCTTGAAACCAATTCCAATCAACTCAAGAGAGTTCATTTAATGAGAAATCAGTGATAAAAAGATACTTCGGATTACCCCTGCCAAGGGGGTGGGCCATTACCAGAGTTTATTATGCGAATATTTCAAAACGTATGGAACGCAGAGAAGCGGGACCACCACCAATGAACTCAGCATTGTCGTTTACATTCATATCGGGTGCAATATTGGTATCTTGTTATAGCGTCTTACCCCAGATTATGGGGATCCAGTTCCTCGACGGAAAACTATTCCTAATGGCGAAAAACTAACTAATTTTTCGTACGTCATGAGAATATTTTCCATCCACTTTTCAGCTTTGAAATATTACATGGAAACCTGCCACAGGAATGGCCCCCTATGCATATTTACCCTTGTTTATTACTTACCTGTTCTCATGGTGTTGAGTTGTCTCCTTTACTATTTTCTGATGACCACAGCAGCATCCTACAGTTGATTATTTTGATAAGTGATAAAAGTAATCTTACTAGTATAATTTGTGGTGTGTTTTGTAAGGTTGTTTTCTTTCTGTAAATTGCATGAATATTGAGGATACGTTCCTTAGACAGATCAGGCAGAATATAATACATTCATTTTTATATACGTATATTTTGTATTTGTAGCATACATATCTCGGAATGAGATGGTCTGAAATAAGCATTTAATACATGGAAATCATTTTTTTACGAAAACCATTACAGTCTAGTATATTCTTACTATTAGACACCATTATTAGGTTTTGGTTGCAAGGTGAATGTGATAAATGTAAAGATTAGAATGCTTAATGTCAAACACAAATCACACACAAGTTCTTGTACTATGTGTCAGATACAGGGATGATAACGATAAGATTGATCCCTTGAAGTAACGTTGTTTGTATATGCCTTCATGATATTAAAACATTTAGGCAAATGCACAAAAATTTACATAGGACATAGAAGTGTCTTACAGAGAATCGTCAATAATTTTAGACGTGCATGTAGACGTTTCCAGTAGCATAAGTTTTCATCGCAACACATCACGGACTGTAGGATACTAGGATGGAAACGACAAGGAATTAGAAGTATCGGTCAAGATGGATAAAAAAACAAGTAGCACCGCTGATCAAGACCTCATAAACCGGAGAAAAACCTTTGGTTTGAAGTTATATATTTATTTGATGTGGAAATACAGTTTTATCCACATTAATTTAACACACAATTACATTTATAGCAACTCAGATGTTTTGTTTTATCTGCAGCTCAAAGGCGTTCCTTAAGTGAATATGCTGTCTCTCTTCCAAATCAGCCAGAAGACTTGTCCGGGATCCACCCTTCTGACGATCGCTTCAACTTCTTTTCAAAGGTACTAATTCTACGATTTCGCATAGGTTAGCCTAATTGTCTTTAGTTTCATCAACGTGCCCCTTACTACAAAAATGTTATATTTCCGTAAAGGGGCGAGATTTTCAACCACATAAAGCCAAGCATCACTTTACTCCGGAGGAACTCAAAATATTACAGACTTATGAAAGTTCTGGAGTACTTCCATCACAAAATAGTGTGTATAGACAATGGCTGGCAAGTTTGCCTGCAAGGTGAGTCGACAAATACGGCAATATTTTGAATCCAGTTGAGTATGCACTGTTGATCTGATTTCGTAATTTTCACAGGAGCGGAAGGGAATCGTGGCCAGTAATTTGTATGATTGCAATTATAATTGGAATGTTGGCTTTTGTCATGAAAGTTACTTGCGAAAAGTTCCAGATATTTGCTAACCCGTTTATTGACTCCTATGTGCAGGTTGGTAAATTCATAATATTTGTATAAAATTCAAGTAATCCTGACTCCAATTAGTTATTGTATCGCCAATTAGTGTGATATTCAAATGTTATTCAGTTGTTAGAATTCCTAAAAACACAGGGATATTGTAAACATTGTAATTATGAAATCTAATTAAAAAAGTGAACATAATGAACCCTACATGAAATGTGGTAGGGGCACTTGCGAAAATATTTAACCACTCTGTATACATTTTGTAGTTTGTACCCTGGTAATTATATCCACGAAGGAACAAGGATTAATATAAATATAAGATAATGGAAACGTTTGCAATCTTGAAATGTATGTTATATTCGATTTTTTCCTTTTTAGAGGGGACAAACCTTTAGACTTTGGATGTATTATTCAGGAGTAAGTTGTACTTTTGCAGCGTTCTCTGCGTTGGTTGTTGTTTACATTTGCCCATTTGCCGCAGGTAAGAGTGATAAAAGAATTAATTCGGGTACATACAATATTATTACATTAATGTCTCAAGATGGAAAATTTATATGATAAATAGGATCTGGATTACCGGAGATAATTGGTATCCTTAATGGAGTTGTCGTAAGACATAAATAATAGTAAATGTTAATTATTATTTCTTATAGTGATTCTGTTTATTGCAATTGTATTCTTGTATACCTAGGTCAGAAATGTTCTTAATTTTAAGACTTTGGCTATAAAAATAATATCATGTATATTCACTGTGCTGAGTGGACTACCAGTTGGATACGAAGGTCCTATGATTCATATAGGAGCTATGGTTGCTGCATGCATGTCTCGACCAAGTAATTGTTGCAACAGAGATCATTTGATGGATCCGGAATCTTCGGAATCTTTAAAACATTTAAAATGTAAATCGAAATGTTGTTGCTCAATTAAAGATGTGTGTCGGTATCGAGACTGTCAAGAAAGGTTAGATTATCATTGGTTCTTGGAAAACTGGGTTTCGGTTGTGTTAAGATGAAAATTTAATCTCAATTAATTTTTTAGATATTCCTTGATTTGCGTTGGGGCTGCTGCGGGTGTTGCATCTGCCTTTAGCTCTCCTATAACCGGTTTGACATTTTCAATGGAAGAAATGTCAACACATTGGTCTAATACTTTGACATGGCAAACTTTCGTGTGTTGCATTCTTGCTAGAAGTACAACTGAATTACTTCGCAGCATTGAAGGTAGCATAGAACATTGGCATCCTGGTGACAAGCTTAAATTATTTGAACTGACCGAATCTGCTCTTTTTGATGTAAGGGTCTATGAAATTTTGAAACGTTATACCCTTGTTCTTCAACTGCGACCCGACGCTCACCTATATACCACCTATTTCAATAAAGCCGAATAAAATGTGAAGTCATGTAATCCATGTTGAATTTAATGGGTTACAGATGAAGGAAGTCCTTACTCTGAATATCGCCGCTTTTGTACCCGCGGTAATTATCGGAATTACAGGGGGTCTGACTGGATCAATATTCATATTTGTTCATTTGAAAGCTTCTAAGTTAAGAAGGAGGATTCTCGCTAGTTTTGAAAGAACTGAGTTTCTCAACGTTCTAAAAGTTCTGGAGCCTGTTGTCATTGCAGTGAGTCATTGGTCACACATTTTAACCATCTCGATAGTTGCAATAATATAATTTTTCGATTCCAAGATAACAGATATTATAATCAATATTTTATTCATACAGTTTATATGTTCGTCACTCCTCATAGGAATCATGCCCTATTTTACTTGTTCGATGACAAATCATAATCAAACTATTTCTAGTCGCTACGAAGGAAAATATCTGAAGTTAAGATCGTTTCAATGTGACTTACCAATTAAAACCACTTTTCATGAAAACTCCGTTGAACAAACCGGAATGTATCATGAAGGTGCTTGACTTTTTTGCATTCTATTTGTCAGTCTTTATATGCACATTGTATTGCATATGCAAAAATATTTGAGTAGTACTTGATGTTTTCAAATTATTTAGGAGCAACTCTACTGTTTGGTTCGTGGGAGCAAATGTTAAGAAACTTGCTATCGAGGAGAACTCATGAATACTTTGGAATTCCGATGCTGACGATCATATTGATATTCTTCTTTGTTTTTTCGAGTTGGAGTGCTATGACAAGCATTGCAAGTGGTCTGCTCATCCCACAACTGTAAGTGATGACAATGCAAAGAATAACGCGGACCTAAATAATTTTTGACACTAAGGGTTTTTATTTTATTTTAAAGGGCGATAGGAGCTCTTTATGGACGGCTACTGGGACGGCTAACGTACATAGCATTTGAGTCAATTATAGATGTCAATGACAGAGAAACATGGGATTGGCTCGATCCGGGTGCCTTTGCTTTACTGGGAGCAGCGTCCTTTATGTCTGGAACTTCACGCTTGCCCATAACTTCTGTCGTCATGTTGGTAGGTTTATCTGACATAGTGTGGCATTGAAAATATGGCAATATATTATTATTTTATAAGTATGTTTATATTTTCAGGTTGAAATGACCAACGATATTAACATGTCCCTGTTGATCATGATCGTCGTAATGCTTTCAAAGTTTATTGGAGATATGTTCACGCATCCATTGTATCACTCCATATTAGAGTTGAAATGCATTCCTTACTTGGAGTCTAATCTAAAGATATATCGTAAAGGAAGAAAGTAATGTAAAAATTGTCTAATGAATCATTAATTTTATTTTTCCTATTGAAAGTATTAAACATTATATATTTTATCCCAGGTTAAATTTAGAACTGTATCGAATCGCGGATGTTATGGCCTCACCTGTTGTATTTGTTCATGTTTCCGAATCAATTTCAGTACTGGCAAATCTTATTTTAGACACGAACCATGGAGCATTTCCCGTTGTTCGCGCAAGTGATAATGGACTAACAAAAACATTTTTAGGTGTGATTACAAGGTAAAAGTCAATTTTTAATGTATTCTTTCCAAGATACATTTCTACAAATTATAAGATTTTGTATTAACAATGGAATTTTTCTCACAGGCTAGAGTTAAGTATCTTACTAACAAAAACAAGCAGTTTTGATGCCAAGGAATTAAGAAAGGAAGATATTGATCGCATTCGTATTTCATATCCAGAAGTATGTGTAGTTTAATTTTAATTTGAAGCTTTCATTGATGGCGAAGCTTCAAAATTGAAATAACATGATCATTTAATTTTTTAGTACAGTTCCAACAAGCTCAAGGATACTATAACAGCAAACGCCATTCTCAATAATTATGTTTCAAATGTTGGATTTCGGACTATCTATGTAAATCTGGTATGGTGATAAGTTATTTTGACATCCTAATTTAAACTTTTAGGACCCGATTTTGAAAAGAAAAAATTGTAATATATATCAATTGATTTTGATTGCAGTTACCGTACATAAACACTTCAGCCCATGCTGTTCAGAAACATTTTTCTCTTCAAAGGTCTTACAAATTGTTTCGAACGTTAGGACTCCGTCATTTAGTTGTCACTGACGAAAACAACCAAGTAGAAGGCATAATCTCAAGGAAAGATCTCATGGGATTTTCGGTGGAACAGAAATTAAATCTATTAATTGAAAAAAGAAAAAGGGATACACTTATTCCTGGATGTAGTGTTCCAGTTGCTGGACAAAGGTTTCGAGAGGAATCTGCAACTCATTTACAGCCTATTGCAGCCAGTGAAGACGAATTAGAAGACTAACATTATGTATTCCATTTTGAACCCGGTTCATTGATACTTTTGTGTTTTGCATCACCTTACAGGTAGTTTTTTCATATTAGGTTCCCGCTTCGTTTACGGGGTTATTAATGATGAAAATTAAGTCGTAGTAAATGTTTTGTTCAAGCTCAGTTAAAAGGCATTGCTTATGTAGTTTAGTCTCAATAAATGAAAACGCAATTCAGAATCAAATTAATCAGAACTTAGTTCTAAAGTGGGAATTAATTATGGCTTCTAAACCTTTATATTATGTACGTGTTGGTATTAATATTTGTGCAACAAATTCCATTATTGTATGAATAAATTTCATACTACTAAAAACCGGTACCTATCTGGCAATTGTTTAAATCGTATTTTTGATTTCGATTATCAAAAGCCTGGACTTCAAGTTTGTAACCGCTTTATTGTTTACTTACTACGGTCTCTCATCTCCTAACAGTTGTAAAGTATTCTTTTCCTTTACTTCTTCAGTTCTTTTCACTTTCTTTGAACTGAATCCACAGTTTCTATACTGTGGGTGTCTGGATATTGGCTTTGTGTCCTAGTAAAAAAATCGGTAGTGACCAGGCACCAATAAAGACGCAATTTCTTATTCAATCCCTTTGAAAAACTATTCTTACAAAAAGAATACAGTTATAGTAACAATGGAATAACATTATTGTTCATACTCATCTGTAGACCATTGTTATTTACTATTTACATAAGCTGTGGCGTATATGTGATATTTGACTGCCTATGTCGAATATTTTTAATGTGGAGTAGTGTGTTATCGTGAATAAACTTTTCCGTAAACTAAATGCAAGAATAGAACGCATTAGACGCAGTAACCTACGAAAAAAGGATAAGCGAAAGATCGGTCAATGAACTAAGCGTGTCATATGCAAGCAGTAAGCAGGTATGTAACTTTCTTACATTGATGATTATTGTGTTGCTCATCAACCTGCATTAAACATAGCTCTACATGTGCAAAGACGTTGCATTTTTCTGGAGCATGAGTTGACCTGTGAAGTCAATATCGTGACTCTTTCCAAAGAGACACACCCAGACTAGCAGAGAAGAATGCTTTCAAAACGAATCATTGGATGAGAACACAATGCATGTAATACCTGTAATACTGACAATACAATTCAAATGAAATAATAAAGTCAGAGCTGCTCACTCTGACGAGTCTTCTTTCTTTATTGCCAAAATAAAGTAATCCTGCCAATTACAATAGAATGTTGGAGACAGGTTGATTTCTCTGAACTAAGATTTCTATATTACACATCTATACACCACTTCTTCAAGTTCTTCCTGAATATTGCAATATTGCGCTTTACATAACACATCTTCATTCGAAAAGCTTAGAATTGCTTATTCAGTTCCTCAACAGAATTTTCACTCCTAAAAATAGTGGACATATGTATTGTACATACCTGATGCGTAAGTGAAGAAGTGACGATATTCCTACGATGTTTACTGTATCAAAGCCATTCACTACCTTATCTTCATTAGATAACATGGATTACAGTTTTTGTAATATTATTTTCATTATTTGTGTAAGTGTAACTTACCAAAATGCCCCAAAGTTAAATAAACGCATTTACGAATATGACTGTAAGTTACAGCAATATATTACTCGGAGGACACGGACCATGGGCCGTACTGCTATTGTTAGTGAACATACTATCAACTACCTTTGTCTGCGACAAAAATTGCCACATGAGGATTCCCTTACCTTTATTATGGCTGTTATATAGCTAGATCACACTGCTTAATAGATATAAAGTTAGAAAAATAATTGTTAACCTATGGGTATCGATAGATCAAGGCACATATTTACTTGCACGTTTTGTGATTGCAATATGTTTTGGCATATTCAAATGTTTTAAGTAACAAAAAATATCACATTTAAATAATATTCCCCTGAAATTATACCTGGGAATATGTACGTACATAGATACTAAATATTTTACCAGCTAAATGGCATGAAATTTTATGAGTATGATAACTTGTATTCAAGGCCGTACCATGTAATCCCCCCAAAAATGTCGACAAAAGAGAAAAATTTTGGAAAAATGCACAATATGACACATATTTCAAAAATTATTGAGCTAAAACGTCAAAATGTTTTGCGCTACGCGTGAAGTGGAGCGTTCAAAAACATCATAATAAAATCTATTTGGCTTGCCCCCCCCCCCAAACAGTTCTAAATACGGCACTGCTTATATTGTACTGTAAAGTCTATTTCAGTTCTTTTGCTCTGCTGCAGGGCTGCAATGCAAATTACCACTTTGGTATTAGGAATATATTACAGCAGGATTTATGATAATTGCAGCCGTCAATGCTTGCGTAAGATTGGTACAATGATATGATGGTGACTTCGTTTTGCATGAACTGATTGGAAAGTGAAAACATTGACTTAACTTCCTTATACATTTCAAACAGCTGCATCGCAATTGCTGTTCTCTTGCCACATTACAATTTATTTTAAGAAGAACAATTGCAGCCGCAACTAAACCCTAATTGGCTGCAGTTTATTGTAAACTATTCTTATCGTCAGATAAATATTTTGTAATACCAAGATGTGTGCAAGTACCAACTTTCCTGTCTTCTGAAGACAATGATTATGTTCTTAAGTTTCATTCTATTAATAATATCTGGTCAACACTAGCAATAGTAATTAATATGTACATGTACACATTGTTTGTATGACCAAACCATTGTAACCAATTCAAAGCTGAATATATGTTATTTGTATAAGTGTAGATGGAATAATCAGAAATACATAACGTTCAAGCAAAGACGAGTGTTTGACGATCTATTAGGAATCTCATGAATCTAAAATAGTACAGTAAATTTAATTATTACTTCAAAGGAATTCAGTCCTGCTTATACGGTACATAATTAATGCAAAACTTTTAATTACTGTTTATGTAATTATAATATACTAACAGAAGATTATGATGGATAGGATTGGATCGAGCGAGGTATTAATATTCCCATATGGCAATAAAACCAAGTTTGTAACAAAGCAAAGGCTTGATTTGAGAATTAGATAAAATATTACTTATCTATCACAAATTAGTGAATAAATACTAGCACAATTATTTTAGCGGATGGAAATCATTGTTACAGGTTACACAAAGATGAGGCACAAGCAAATCTACTTACAATGCAATTGTCAAGTTATGTTTGTGTGGGATAGTTAAACAGAATAATTTAATGTGGTAGTAGGTTTTGTTTCCTGGACCTCTCTTTGTAGAGGAGCAACTTTACTCCCTATTTTTTACTCCTGTTTTCAGGTACTCGAATGATAACACTAACAATGATAAGTAACGGTAAAAGAGATTCCAAAATTGTTTTTTGGTTCATATTTGTAACTATTCCTGCATGGAATTCAAAACATTTTTAAAATTAAACAAAGCATTGTGCCCTAGAACGAAAACTAACTGTGTGGTAATTGGCTTCTCCCTAAAAATGCACCAGAATCGTATAGCTGTTAATTTTTACTTTCACATTATTTCCTAGTTTAATGTGGTACAGCTTTAGATAATAACACAGTTGGAGACAGATATGCTTGAGTTAATCTTCCAGTTAAGAATGGGATAAGTAGGATCAAATGACATAACAAGGGTCTAGCATGCAGTCACAGAATACGAAGTTGGCTGGCTTCAACCCATTTAATAGATGGTTTGACTAGGATTTGTTAAGAGCCTCCACGAAGATGATGAGCAGGTTTGTGTGTAAGGTAACTAGGTATTTAAGGAGATCATCATCACTTTAGTCGCCGTGTTGTGGCGATACTTTTTATATCAATTGACCCGAGGCGTTTTATATGGTAATATAATGCAGCAAGACCTGTTAGTAATGCGGACGCACTTTCATGTGAAGCTGCCGTTAAGTAAAGGTGTTCCTGTCCAACCGAACGCGTGCCTCGAGCATTTTTGGCAATTTAAATCAATTACATAGTAGTTGGTGCTGTGTTAGGTGTGATATTCTACTTCTTTCACCTACGTAAACAATGGATTGAATTACTTATACTTACATGCATGTGCATATTGATAAATGATAATAGTATACTAATAGTTGACACGCACACGTGTATGCTGCATTGTTAACATAACAGTACTCATATTTACTCCATATATATAATAACTTTCGGATGAGTCGTGGATTTTTACAGACATCTAAAAGTACTTACTGCTCACATAAATCGACACACGTCTCTTTTTACTGTTCATATTGTTCAATATCCTCCTGCCTGTTCAGTCAGTGTTCAATGTATTCATGAAAATACTTCTCATAGCTTTCTCTGCTCCTCTAGCTTTAATTCATCTTTATATAGCGATATGACATACTCTTTTTACTTTCAGACAATCTTTTGATTTCATGTAAAAATAATTTTTTGATGAATGGACAACATAACAACATCATGTTTTTTAAGTTTAATTGTTGTGCAACTTTCAGTTCAATTACCTACTCGCTTGCAGATTGCATATCGTTGTTGCATTAATATCTTATATAGCTCGAATAAGCTTCTTAGATAAATGCAATCGACAGTTACAACCAAACACCGTCAATAAACCACTTTACATACACCCCCATTATGACTGTAACAGAAACCATGAAATATACATGTGAAAGTTCCTGAGGAATTCATTTAGAAATTTTAATAGATATGCAATCTTCATGTAGAATAGGCAAAAGCATGCTGCCGTCTTTACGAGCGTAAATGTAATGCAGGCGCAGCAGAAAGAAGGAAAGTTTAGAATCTAATCTCAGGAAGGGCTATTAAATCTATTAAATCGTCATGCATAAAGCATGAGCTAACTATATAACAGGTAATTCAGTTTGTGATGCACAGCCACTGTTACCGACGTTAAGTTTACAGTGTCGGACGGATTTAGTCACAGTCAATCAGCGATAAAAACAATTTCACAATTTTTAATGTCCTCTGTAACCTTTCTCAACACTCAACGTCGATATAAGTAGACAGAACACTATAATAGTACAATGTATGTAATCTCTTAATTGTGGTATACTCATTTTGTATATGGATCTGTTCTGTTATATACTTCGTTAGTCTTTCAAGGCTTACAATAATTCAAGCAATACTGTATTCAAGCACCCTTAAGATTATTGGAATTTTGTTGCAGAGTCACATGTGTGTGACAATAAATTGTTGCACAAATAGTGCGGAGGACTTTTCACATCTTGCCAAAGACTCAAAAAGAAAGCGACACACTTTGAGATATGCCTACTTTACTGCACATATTTCCTACTTCCATAAGGCTTATGTATAGATTTTTGGTAATATATTATATGCAACTCTTAAGCATGCGTTTTTTACGCATATATTTTTTAAATGCATATATTTTTACGAAAACTTACTAAGAGTTTATAATTACAATGGACATCAAAATAAATGTAAATTGTCTGAGCTTGTGAAAAGGCTAATGTCGGATATTTGCATTAGAGGTCAAGTAAACAAACCGAGTTGTTCTGTCCTTTTTTTCTGTAAAACATATAGACCAGGTAGGCAACATATGCATCTTTTGTTGGTGAGCACCTTGTGCTACGTGGTGGCAAGATGAAATCAGTTACCTACTGCAGACCAGGAGTGACTAAACTGACGGTAAAGTTAAAATGGTGTATAAAGTCAAGTCATGAAATACTTTTAATAGAAACAAGGTAAGGGATGCAAAGATAAGAGAATAGATGTAAGAATCCGTTTTATCCTGTTGTCAGTAGAGGAGCGACCTAAATCCCTTTAATAATCCATTAGACATCCATTTATCTCACCTAATAAATTACAAACACGATGAAATGATAAAGGTAACGACAGAAACTCTCTGACTAAAAAATACTCTGAGGTTGATGAAGGCTTGGCGCTAAGTAATTACTCATTAATGAGCTCAGTCCGCCTTTCCTATTATATTTAACAAGGACCTGAAGATGATTTTGTGAGTGTACCTGACTTGACGCTTAACGAGAGCCGACAATTTCCTCGTAAACAGATAGTGTGAGTGAAACTGTAAGAAGATAAACTATACATCTATAATAGTTAATGAAGGAAATCACACAAGTAGAGATAGTGGCACTGGCAATTGGATTTTGAACGCGTGTCTGCCAGTCTTTTGGTTTATTCTGTTGTTACTCATTGCTTAGAGCCACCACAACTACAAACACTACAATCATATTAAATGCTAGTGTTACGTAATATCTTCCTATATATTATTACCATTATATTAGTTGATACATTTCATCCTGCTCATTGCAATTGTATTTCAGTTGTGTATGGGTAGGACGGACGTGGAGAGAAAAGCCCAAGAAGGTACACACAGTCGGTCAAGGTTGGTACTAACATCGAATTCAACTCCTTTCAGACTACTACCAACACCTTTCCTGGTAGGCACTGGGATCCAAAATGCTAATTCAACCTCCTATGGTCACTGTTTTGTCATTAATCACTCCGTGACCTATCATACGAATCTATCTCTATACCTCACAAGCATACCTACAGCCGCAGCCCTTTCATTTACAAAGATACTACCTCAACCACATCTCAGTTGATATCTAATATACCGTTGATTCCGGGATTTTCTATGTATTTTCTAAATTATAGGAAGAAATTTTTATTACAATTTAATAGTGCAATGCCCATATCACAGCACTTGTTAACCGTATAGGTAGGGTATACGTTTTTTTCGTATGTACCATCCCCTACTATTAAAAATGGGATTGTTTTTAAACGCAATTTATATGGCTAGATACATGTTACTTCTACTGAACATTCTGTGTGTGGAATAAACATGCAAGGAAAACAAATGTGCATGTTTTCTTATATGAGCAGGATATTATTCCAATTACAGTTGTTTCCTTAGTCAGTGTATTCGTGTAATAAAGAGAATGATAGAAATATAATATTATTACGAAATAAGAATCTCTTTTGTAAGTCAATCGACTCATATAGCTTCGAGTTATGTACCAATGCTTGCGTCATACGTAAGATAATGTTAGGTAATTGAATTTGCTAGAAAAATCAGAAGTTTTACATACACCAAAGTATAGAAAAGTCTATACTACTGATCCTTTTAAGTCTATGTACTGTGCAGGTAAGTGTTTTAAACATATATTAAAAACCATGAGGTCAGTTTATAGGAAGATATTATGTATTATGCACTGCTGATTATCATAGGAAGGGAAATTGACAGTTCAACTGACAGCTGATCTTGGAATAAAACCCTGTCAAATCTTTCATCTATGCACATCATTCTGGTTTTTACAGAGCTGTCTTTACACTACACTATGTTCTACAGTTCAACTTATTTACCTATGTAGGGTTTAGGTTTTAAGTGCTGACTACAATGCTGTTGAATTCACGCGTAGACATGAATAGTTGATGCTGATGTGTTGATTGAATTCGTAAGGATTATCACATTTTATTATCTGTATGCATGTAATTTACATAATATTATTCCTACTACTACAATAATAAGTTGAAAACTGGCATTGGATTTTTTTGAGAACTTTCTATGCTTACCTACATTCAATGTTTTTAGACTACCATACTGACTGATACAAAGCAAGTTCTTTGTCTCTGTTATTAACCCTAAAGAAGGAAATATAATTTCAATATTTCTCATTATGTATATGAAAAGCAGTGGACTACATCGTACTCAATTAATGAAGCAAATCTGAATACAAGTAACTGAAACTACACTTGGTTGTTCCATATTGATAATTTCAACTAATTAATTTGTTTGTTTTATATCTTTTGGTATCTTTCGCTACTTACATCCATTTCCCCTATACCCAGTTAGGACCAGGGGTATCATGAAACAAACAAGTTAAATAGAACATTGTACCAGAGGAAAACAGTGATCACTGCTGCATTTAGAGATGAAACTTAAAGATATCCTTTTAGCTTCTGTTTAACAGCAAGTATCACGATCGTAGCTGCCTCCAAAAGACATCGAATGGAATGATAATAATCATATTACATGAAGGAATCGAATAAAAATTGCCGCAGGAAGTATTACAACGGTAGCACTGATTGATATCAAATTGAGATTCAGAGCAACCTTAATATCGATTGCACGAAATGAAGAAGCTACTACCGATCATATAAATAACAAAACTAATTCAGATCATACGATTAGATCAGACCAGTTGATTGTTGGTTCACGATTAATATTTGTTGCATTGATAACAAATGTAATACATTACGTAGAAACTATTTGATTTCCTTCAAAATCTAAGACAACAAAGAAGATTTTTATTGCTGTTTATTGCTGCTCTAGGTACTTTCCATCTGCCAATATTAGGCTACTGCATTTATTCATGCAGCGACTGCAGATAGCTAAGTAATAGCATGAACAGCAATAAATAAACCGTAGCAACGGGTGTAGCCAAGTATCGGAGTGTAAAATATAAAATTGCAAAATTTTAATGAAGTATTTT